>CAEGAE010057004.1:0-37088 GCA_903067095.1 Girardinus metallicus
ATTTACCGAATGACACTTTATGACAACAGTCATAAATATTCATGAAGACTTACTCATGTTCATGACAGGTGTTATGTCATGTTTATGACGGTGTCATGACAGTCTTACTCACAACCCGTCTAATAAAGTGTTACCGGATTTTTTTTTTTTTTTTGCCAAACGTTCAGTAATTTTAAAATAAGACAATTTTGGGGGATGTTGTTTCTGGTATTTCAGTGACTAAATACCTTAATTAATATTAGAACTACGATCCCAGTTGCTCTAAAAGAAACTGCAAAACAAGCAACAGTGTAAAATGAGAAGGACATTTTTAAAAAAAGAAGACAGAGACAAGAGAGGTACCAGGAGGGGGAGGGAGACTAAACGAGCAGGTTGGTTGGGTGAGATGAAGAAGCACAGAGTGAGTGGCCGCAAGGAGACAAGGAGAGGCAGAGAAGCAAAGCTGATGGAGCTCCTGAGCAGAACAAATGTGTTCAGAGCTGCTGAATATAGGTCACACATCTCCAGTGACTGTTTCCCTCCCTCTACTGAACCAGATTCCTGCAGAAGCTACACACTTTACATCAAATATTATTATATTCAACCTGCATCAAAACAGACTCTCCTTAATTCCCCCTTTGTAATGCCATTTAGAGAAAAAATAAAAAAAATAAAAAAAAACACAAAAAGCATGCTTGGATGTTTGCAAGTATATTAGTTTCAGCTTAGTATTTAACACGCATGTGTTTTATAACCATATAATGTATATTTCTCCACAAAGTAATCATTTTAGTGGATTTATATACCATTGTATATAAAGACTTTTTTTTTGTTTGTCTCACAACATAAAGGACAGAGGGATGTTTAATACAAAACCGGCTCATATAAAGTCTGTCATACATTTGTGCATGTTGGTTTCTGGCACTACTGCTAATGCCAAATGTCCCCTAGAGACTAAATATTGTCCATGTTAGTCAAACAGAGGGTCCCTCTTGAAAGCCCATCTGTTTACTGTGCAATACACACCTGCCATCTGCACATAGACTCAGGAACATTTCCAGATAACTGAAGCTTCTTCGTTGGAAAGGTTTAGTTAAAAGCTCACATTTCAATTTGCATCATTTCAATCAGTCACAAATTCCTACTTGCACTTAGTGCACATGTGGATGTTATTTTGGTAAATTTGTAGAGTAATAAACACACGAATCAATAGCAAGAGATTTAAAATTCCTAAAATATGGAACTGTAACTTTTTACCTTTTCTTCAATTTGTCAGGTGGAAGCCGCTGATGATTTTGAGGTAGCATGCCTAAATAAAACCTTAAATTTCCCACTTGTGGGACTAATAAAGGATTGTCTTATTTAACCTTAACCAAACCATAAAAGAATATAAATACCAGCCACTTTCTTAGGTAATCTTTGTTAGCATCTTTTAGACGTCTTCAGAGCATTAGTTTGATAGTATCAAACAAGTACTGCAGATTGGTCAGCTTCACACCCATGATGTAAATCTCAGTTTTTCTGTGATCTCAAAGGTGCTTTACTGGATAGAGAGAGATCTGGTAAATGAGTACAGCATTGGAGAACAGTGAGCTCAACACGTACAGGGAACCAGTTTGAGATATTTGAGCTGTGTGACATTAAGAATTTTTGCTGGGAGTAACAATCAAAAGATTGGTACACTGGACAACACCAATCATCTAGTAGGCTGTAGCATTTAAGCAAAAATATGCCAACAAATTCTCACTCTACACTCTGAACATTGCAGCTGAATTAATCGAATTAGGCAACGGTTTTCTAGTCTGTAGTTACTCAACAGGGGTGACACCTAGTAGGGTCTTCTGCTGCTGTAGCCCATTTGCTTAAAGGTTAGACATCTCGACCATTCAGAAATGGTATTCCAAATGCTTTGATTGTAACAATTAGCTGCTGTTGCCTTTTTAATCATCTCAAAAAGGCAACAGCCTCTGACCTTTTACATCAACAGCGCACTTCCATCCACACAACTGCTGCGCACTGGATGTACTCCTCTTTTTCCTGACCATTCTCTGTAATAGTGAGAGGAAAAAACCCCAGTAGATCAGCAGTTTTTGAAATGCTTAGAGCAGCCAGTCTGGCACCAACAACCAGGCCATGTTTGAAGTAATTTAAATCCTCTTCCTTCCCCCCATTGTGATGCTCCGTATCATCTTCTGCAAGTTATCTTCATCAAGCACTTTCTCCGCGCTATTTTATGTACAGCAAATTATATATGTTATGTCCTCGACCTCGGTTCCTCCTGCTTGGTGTCACTATAGAATTTTAGTAACTTATTATGGATGGATTAGATTTAATATTTTTTACCAAACTGCTTTCTCCAGCGTATAAAGCATATCTAAACAAATCTACTTTCATATTAGGGACTTTTTATTTGTTTTAAAGTGCTACTAATTTGGAGACATAAACACTGCCTGTTTTTGACACATGTGCAGTTGCCCAGGGTGGCATTAAAAAGCAGCTATAACACGATTTTAAAAACTATTTTTAGAGCTCTGAATGAGTTTCTTGTTGCTTTCATGTGCAGCAAATGCAGGATGCCACAATAGGATGTGTCGGCATCCTAGTGTGTCCCGTATGAGCCCCCCCACCCTCTTGGTGCTGCAAACAGGGAGACTGTATTACATGATATGTGCAGAATTTCACAGCATTTTTCTTCTGCCCCAGAACCTTAGATGACTTCCTCCATGTTTATTAGTTGGAAGGAGCAAAAAGCAGAGGCTTGCTCAGTGAACTTAATCGTCCCTCACAGAAGAAAGACTTTGAAAACTCCTCAATAAATTATAAAATCCTAAAAGGTACAGACGACACCTTTCTAAAGTTTCTAAACATGTAAACTCTAGCAAACTCTTAATTTTATCTACTTAGTTTTAGAATTATGCTCACAGGGTTTCCTCCAAATGGAATCTTGGTCTCATTTTAGTTTGCAGGGCACGTTATTTTTAATCTGCCATAATCCACCCCAAACCAACCCAGTTTGAAAAAATTTTTATTGTACAGTAGTTTAATGCCACCTGACATTTCATGCTTGACTGGCGGGCCAGCCATCACATTTTCTGCCTGGGTGAGAACAACAGTGGGCCGGATTCAGCTGTTCATCCTCTCTGGTTTTAGGGAATAGAGCCACAAATGGAGTCCTGCAAAGGTATTAGACGGTGGAGCGAAGAGAGGCAGTAATCAGAGGAGTCAAACTAAGTGGAGTCAGGACGGACTACTTCACTCCGTGCTCAGTCCTGCTGCATGAAATTAGGCTTGTGGGTATCAAATATGCAGCGTATGCAAGGCTCCATCATAACTCAATGAGTCTCTCCATTTTCAGATCTCACAGAAGCTTTCAGCATACCCTGTTGGGGCTGCAGAGCTGATTATGTGGTGGTCTGCAAATCAATGCTGGGATCAATATATATTACAGACAAACTGATGGGAAATGAAACGGCAGAGATGGTCGTTGCATTTTGCTGTGGTCGTATGACGACCCAAAGGCCTTTGATGGTCAGCCATACTTTATTGTTTAGCATTATCAGAGAAGGGACCTGCATGCAGAGAGGTGATAGCTCTGACACTTACAAAGCCTTAGCAATAGCCACTTTGATCTGCTTTCTTGTCCCAAATGCAGAAGGGCATCCCCACAACATGATGCTGACACCATCTGAGCCTACATTTATCATAGACTAAAAATTGCCAAACCAAAGCATTGTCTGCCACATGTTTGCTTTGTACCCTACATAATTTATGGCACACTTGGAATAATTTTGGCTTTCTTTAAACAGTTGTTTTCTTTTTGCTTCTTTATCATAAAGACCTGAGTTGTAGTTCTTTGTAGCTCCTCCAAAGTTAGCTCTGTCTGGTTTAGAGCAATCCAGCTAAGTCCAATTAATTCAGAGCCGCAAAAGCTAAATGATCTCTTAATAAAAATTACATCTGTTTTTATAAAGCAAATCAGTAAAAAAATATTAAACTAGATATGCACTATTTAATTTCTATTTTTATTTTCATAAAGAATAAAATACACTTTTACAAAAAATAAACATTTGCTTCAATGAACCAATCTCTGTTTTTGTTGTTTTATATGAAAAATTGTATCAAAAAATAAGGTAGTTTGATAAAAAAATTAAATAAAAAAAAAAACTATCGAGGAAACTCTGTGCAAATTTTGCACGGACACAGAATAAAACTAGCTTTTTAAAATCACTTTTAGGTTTACTAACATTGCAAAGTGAAGGCTGCAACCCCTTGGTTTAGATGGAAGTCCACATTTTGGCCCGCAGTTCTTCCATACTCTTTTCATTTTTGGGTGAGTGTTTGATCAGTGCTCTGTGACATTATCAATCTCCCAGAGAACCAAATCCTAACCCTGCTTTAAACTTTACCACAGCTTTATTACATGAGGAGATTTCTGCTGTGTTCCAAAGTCTTTATGATGCTGTTTGTTCACTAATATTCCCTAAAAAATCTCTGAGGTCTTCACAGAACAGCTGTATTTATTATGAGACTTAATTACACAAATGTGCACTCTATTTAATAAAAAGATGATGTCTGCAGGCAATTGGCTGCACTGGATTTTATGTAGGGGCATTTTAGTAAAGGGGTGAAATACACGTTCACACCACCCTTTTCAAATTATTATGTGGGGGGGAAAAATTAATACCATGAATCTCCTTCACTCTTCCAATTGAAATTTTTGCACTAGTTTGTGTTGATCTGTCCAACAAAATCCCAACAAAAAAATAGGTTTGTGGCTGGGAAAATGTGGAATTCATCTACACAACCAGACGCACACACTTAGAGATTGCATGACATCACTGCCAAAGTCACAAGCATTTAAACCCATATCAGATTAACTTAAAATGGGATGGAGTGGTTGGAGTGAGGAGGGGGGTAAGTAGCTTGGAGAGGACAGATACTGGCAATGAGTAAGACTGCTTTTCATGAGTGGGAGATACAGAGCGAAATAATAAAGGTAGGGTGGCATGTTTCACCCAAATGAGCAATGGCATAACTTAAACAAAGCTGGATTTATTCATTTTAATTCGTTTGAAAACTTACTTTTCATTTAATGGCTGGGCCTATTGTTCAATGATACCAATTGGTATATTCCATCTACACTAAGAATCCATCCCCCTCCTCTTCCTCCGTTCTCCTGAACCAACCCATTCCCACCCATGGATCCCCCTACCATCCCATTTACGGCCCAGTCAAAGCTTCCCTTTTCTGCATATTCTGAGACGACTGTTGCTAATCACCACCGCTCTCTGCCTTTCCTTCACAGATTGGATTTAATCCGAAAGCTTTATGCATGCAAAAGCCAGAGCCAGCCCTCCTTTGGCCAATTTTCCTGCGCTTCATTTGCCCTGGCTCCACCGACTGCCAGGCCTTGATGCTCTGCGGTGATAATAAAAATGAATCAGGCGCTTTACTAACAACACGTGTGAATATCCACAGTTCTGTTTTCTTCTTCTCTGCGTTCGTAAGGGAGAAGGTGACGAGCGGTATCGACTCCAACACCTGCCACAAACATGACGTGAATCAGAATGCAAAACGAAGGGGGGGGGGAAGCAACGCGCAACGCCTCTCGCAGCAGCCTGTAAACCAGCATCGATGCGAACGTATGCGAAATGCATTCATCGTCGCGCGTTAATGTTTATCTCCGACTGATTCTGAAAGGCTCACCTCTGTGAAAAACGACTCCATCCCGTCTACTCCTCCCAGACGACGAGCGCCCGGCCCGGCTGAGCGCACACACCGGCTCCGCTGTCGGGTGCGCAAATCTCACCAATGGGAAGGCGCACGTGTGTGCGGGTGTGTGTGTGTGTGTCAAGATGGGGGGGAAGGTGGCGATGGCTCCGTGTTTCTGTTTCCCATTCACCAGTCAGAATATGTCTCGATTGGTCATAGATGGTGAACTGCCAGGGCGCTATGCGCAAAAAGAGACACTTGACACAAATCCAAGGAGGCTGTGATGAAAGTAAATTAAAAATAAAATAAAAAATGTCCACACCGGGGATCCGTCTGAGGGAGCGCTAATTGAAGCAAGCGCCTTTTTCCAGGTCTGCCCCTTTTAAATGACCCAGAATTTGGGCGTTTGTAGGTGTTTGAGTGTGTGGATGCGTGTGTGTGAGGATGCGCGCATGGATGTGAGACAGGACCAGTCCGGGGATGAGCTTGAAACTATGCACCGCACACACCGGCGGGGCGGTGCAGACTCAGCCTCCACCCATGCAGACAGCATGATGGTGGCAGCTTCAAACTACAAACCTAAAGGTTTTGCAGTTTGAACAACTGTGTCAAAACCAGTTTAAAAAGCTGCTGTTTCAATAAACGTCCTGACACTGTGATTTCACAGGAAAAGAGTTGACGAGGATTTGTTTGTCACTAATAAGTTAGTTCTTACTTGGGGAAATTTTTAAGTAATCCAGCAGTTGTTTAAGTTATTCTCAATTTAGCAATTAAACTGGCTGACTGAAAGTATATCACCCAGACAGACTGGTTTCATGTGGATGGACATGTAAGGTAGAATCAAAAGTAGAGATAAAGAGCTTTCCAAAAGAAAAAAAAAACTTTTTGGATCTCTTGGCCTTGCCTAGCAAATTTGTAGTCTAAACCAGATATTCATCACTTTGTAAAAAGACAGAACTTTTATTTCTGAAACTAAACGACTCTTTTATGTCCATTAGAATTGAGAAATTATTTTTATTTGCTAGATTTCAGAACAATGAGAAACATGTTCTGTTTTGGTAGTTTATCCAGATTTTCTGCAACTTAAACCCAACCTTTAAGTTACAGGCTGATATTTTGATTTGATATTTTCACATAAAGTTCTGACAAGATGTCTGCTGTGTCATTACGTCCACAAGTCTTCCCACAGTTGAGGATTCCACCTTTGTACTTTACAGTTTATGTGAGTGTTCTTGTAATATTTGCATCTTAAGGAAACATTTTAAACAAACATTGAAATTTTAGTTCTATCAGCCCACAGGAAATTTCTCTGAAAATTATGTATTTTTTTTGTCTCTGAGTGCATAAATTAGCTTTATTCTGTCTTTTCCTGGATTTTTTTGTTTTGTTTAGCTTTGAGTAGTAGCACACTTCCCTGGACTTTTACTGAACCAAGCTATTCTAAACAAGAAGATAACTGCTAAAAAGAAATCGCCCCTCAATCACACAACACAGTAGACATTTTCAAGTTAATGTAAAATGACTGAAAAAAGCTCAGAAGCTCATCGGATGTCCTACAGCAATACCTTCAATTTCTAATAAAAGCCTCTATCACAATTTCCTTATCATTTGTGTTTTGTTTGACATTTTGAGAATCCCAGAAAATGTGAGGTGCATCAATAACGACTCACAGCATTGTGATTACACAGCAAAAAGTCACCAGTCCAGCAGAAGCCTCCCCCAACACGCACAAAGAAGCAGACACGGTTTGAAATGAACTGATATCAGAAAGTGTGGATTGTAGCTCGCTGCCATTGAGTGATTTTCATCAGAGACCTTTTATAATTTCTCTTCCTCTCTTCACTCTAACACTGAATGTATTAAGTTGTCTGGGGATGTGGACTGAGTATTAGGTGACATGTAAGATAACTGTGGAGGTCAGACTTGAGTGCTTGTGTTCATGATTGTGAATTTTATTTTCTTGCACACATTTATGGAATCGAATGTGGCTAAACTTACCACAAAGCACTGTGCACATGTATCCCAATAAGGTCTGAGTGAGTATGTGAGCAGACATCGTATGTTGCATGTGCTAAAAGGCATCACTCACGACGCCACGGGCAATCAGTTTTACGACCGCAGGGTCCATAAATCTCTCCTCATTTATTACCCTCCTTCTCTCCCAGTTTCTCACCTTCTGTGAACCTCCTTGTCTTTCACTGCAGGCACATCCATTAATGGACGTAAGAGGAAGCACGCTATTATTTAAAAAATAGAAGAAAAACCCTCCTGTTGAAATGTCTGCAATAATGATCAACTACTCGTTTTAATATCTAACTGGGAAAGCCAGACTACACTATACTAGTTCTAGGAGATATGTTTGACTTCTCTAAATAATTAGAAAAATTTCACGGCTTGTGCCGTCTCAATTTTGTTCACATTGGGATGACTTTACTGATGATTTTTCACATCATATTACTATTAGCTTTTCTTAAAATGAACGTTTGTGAACATTTTTATGTGTTCTTTCATAATATTTTTATCTTAATACCTGAGTGAGGTTGTGGCAAAAGACGTAAAAAAAATAATCACATTTGATGAAGCAAGAATCACATCTGTTTTCTGTTACACAGATAAACGAGTGAAGACAATGAAAAAAGAAATAACTTGTCTTTTATCGTGGGAAAACCTTCAGGACATAAATTCTCAGGAAGGAAGGTTGTCCAGTCAAGTAAGGATTGAAGTTGAAAGAAAAAGACAACAAAAAAAAGATTTGTTCACTCCTGGAGACTCAGACACAAAGAAAAACAAATAGAGGACGTCTTTAAAGTTTTAACAGCACAAATAGCATTGTGTTGTGATGAGGGGTCTATGATTAATCCTTGATGGCCTGCTTTTAAGCTGTTATTAGTGTCTTTAAATTGAAAGCTGCACAATTAAACACTATATTTCTCTTTTAGAAAATTTTTAAAATGTTGCAGAGGGTCGAGGGCACCAACAGGACCCAAAGATCCAAGGTTTAGGCAACCATGTTGGATGTCTTATTTTGCTATTAGATGCAAATATGTAAATAAGTAAACATTTTTAATAATTAAAATGCTTACCTCTACAAGGAAATATGCTACTAAAACTACATATTTACGTTTGTCCCTCAATTACATATTTTGGATTGTTTAAATACCTACATGAAGGTATTACATTTGGGTTTGCCTAAGAAGTACCAGCATTCAAATGAAAACAAGCAATGATTAAACATCATTTTACGGTAATTAGTGCAACATGAACTGCATTGAGATTTTGTCATATGCAGGAAAGGATTTAGTCTAATTAAACTGCTTTGGAAAGATGATCTCATCCCCATTCCCTAATCTATGAAGCACCCCCTACATACATACATGCCACACCCTTCAGCACCCCTCCCTCTCCTGCCCCACCCTCAGCTTTTATAGCAGCATGACAGTCATTGGACCAAATCAAGTCGCAGAGCAACCCCCATAATTCCCAACAGGCAGGAAGGTAATTTAATCAACCAGCTATAGACTGCAGCAGTGCACACATGCTTATACACACACACCCAGACATATGAGTTTAAAATTATCATCTATTGTGAGCAAAAGAAAGGATAGTCAGAATAATTAATCTATTACAACTTACAAGATGTATTATTTTGCAATTACTGTTTAGTTTTTATTGGAAGTTATAGCAAAAAACTAAACACTGGATTTACTTGATTAAAACCTAATCCTCATCAGAATGGATTAAATTCCCCAGATCAGTGTTTAACAGGATTACACAATCTACCACCTGACTCAAGAGACCTCAGCCTTTTTTTTTATTTCCTTGAAGGAAAAAGAAATAGAATATTGAAGGAATGTGAGAAAAAAATGCTGATGTATTTGTAAAGATCAACACTTGTCACTCAATGATTGTGCAGGGAGGCTTATTAATGAACTCCTCGGGTTTTAATTCTCAAAGGTTCAAACACTTTCAGGCACTAGTGTTAACAGTGCAGCAGTGATATATCGAATGAAGACCAGCTGTCACTCCTGAGGCTTAACAGTCATTATGTGAATATTCATCAAGACAGAGAGTCTGGCTTTGCAAAAACATCGTTTTTGTGCTGGGATTCAGCTGCTGGACCTTATTAACTCTACATGTATTTAAATATGAAGGACAAAACCCAATGTCCAGTTTAATAAAAATATGATTATGAAACCTTCGAGGTAAATATAACAGGTACAAATTAGCTTAACTTTACCTCACTTAATTTCAGAGCCCATAGCTGATATTTAAAAAATGTATATTTAACGTGAGAAAAAAAAAACACGTTTGAGACGTTCAGAAAAAACTGCTTCTACTACAGTCACAGTACAAGATGAAAGCAGAAAACAGCAAAAACATGGTTCATGTTTTAATATTTTAAACATGACAGAAAAATTTGTATTTCCACTCATCCATATTTGAACAAAAAATTTGAAAAAAACTGCATGTATTTCTATTTAAAATTTAGTACTTTAATCTGAGAAAAAAAATCTTGCGTATTTCTTATTCTTTACATGTTTCTGAGGAGTTTACTTGAGGAACCAGTGTTCTAATATTTCACAGAAGAACGGCAGACGAAGCAAATTAATTAAGGGATTATATATTTTATTAAAATAGACTTGTAATTTCAACATCAGCGTTCTTCCTTACAAATACTCAGAAAATATTGTAGTACTGCCTAACAAACAGGAGGTGGCGATATATACTCATTTAAAATCTTTAAAATCAGCGCAAAGGGTGAGGAACCATACAAATCCCGCCTTTGTTTAATTTTTATTGGCCACTGTAGGTTTTGCGTCAGAGGTGCCCTTTTCTGATTGGACAATGTCCTGCCTGTTAGCTGTGACAGACGTCACACTGCTAGGTGTTTCGAAAATGAAACTGGCTTGTGGCTGACTTCTACTGGGAGGGGAGCGAAAACGAAAATAATAAGGAGTCATTGTATAAAAATCTGCCGGAATTTCACATTTAGACTGACTCAGAGGACAGGCGAGCTCCAGGGTTTGGACTTCATGTTGCGAGAACCGAGAGGGGATACATTTTTGGTAAGGAAGGCAGGCCTGTGCTGTCAAACACGACAACATCAGTGCAATGGTACCTTCGAGTGTTGTTGTTTCTCATATGTACATAGCATTGCCTGTTATGAGGTTTTTGTAACATTTCAAGTTAATTTAGCTTATAGCTGCTTTGCTTATTGCTATAGATAGCCAGTCTTTATTTCCGCCAGTCTTCTGTTGTAATTTTAACCAGAAATATTCAATTTTAGGGTAAAAAAAAAAAGGCTGTTCTTCACTTATGTTTATGTTTCTAATTTAAGCTTCGCTTTTCTTTTTTCTTTTTTCTTTTTTTACTATAGCTGGGAATGTTGACTAGCCTCCTGAGCAGGATGAACCACACTTGGCAGGAATGGATGTAAGTCTGTTTTTGCGTATATTTTTCTTACCTACCTTGAATGTATGATAGATTTGCCCTGCTCAGTGTGTTCTTGCCATTTCCTGTTACAGGATGTCGTTATACCTGCAATGAAAACTTCCTTACAGAACATAATGAACCCCCCTCTTTACATCACAACATGGGTTAAAATGCTGTTTAAATTAAGACTTAAAATTTGAATCTCTGTGGCATCCTATCAGTGTTACTGTCAAATGCTCCATTTGGCATTTGATTTGTTTTTGTTTCGCTTGTTTCTAAGTTAAAATGAAACCACTTTCCATTAACTACCAATTGCGATGTCAAAGATAGTGGCAAATATTTTTAAACAAAAATGTGTAACATGATATAATAGTTCTTATTTGATAGAGCTTGCCAACAAGCTTGCATCTTACCAACAGTAGAGTTAAAACTTTTATTTTTTAATTAGAATGATGGGTGTGACTGACTTAGCATCCAGATCTAGACTATCTACATCTTTATTTTGTGCTCAGAAAGATTTTCAAACTGCTAAATCAATCCCTTCTGCTGCTATGAGAGAAATACTTTAGCCGTCTTTCAGTCAGCTGACCAACAGTGTGCAGGAGGAGAAAAAGATGTTTCTCTGTGCACCATAAAGACAAAAAAACCTCGCAGTGATGTCATCTCAGACATCTTATTAAAAGGACTTTAAATCTTGTTGCCAGCAAGAATTCTGCTTCCAACTTGCTGTCTCCAAAATAAATGTCTTGCTTCTTTCTAATGGAAGATGTAAACCTCTTACATTTTATTTGAAACTTTTCTTCCTGTCTGCACCATCTTTGCCTTTCCTCCATGTCTCCAGGCTGTAGCAGAGGCTGCTTTGTGAGACTGAACTAGCTCTACCACCATGGCGCACTTTGAGACCGAGTATCAGCGCCTGGAGGCGTCCTACAGCGACTCGCCTCCTGGCGAGGAGAACCTGCTGATGCACGTGCCTGAGGGAAGCAAATGTATGAGATAAATCACCCCCTCCCCTCCAAAAAAAACAACATTATTATTTGAACTTATAATACACCAAAAACAGTTTTTCATGTTGCAGAACTTTTTTATTTATTATTTTGAAATTCTTCTCTTCCAGCTCAGTGGCACCACATAGAAAACCTGGACTTGTTTTTTCAAAGAATATCCTTTTGGTTTTTGAAAACATGTTGAGAATACAAAGGTGCATGTATGAGATGCAACATCTGATTAAATTTGTCCTTAATCTTCTTCACGTCTATAATCTGCACCAGAAGAATGGATTCACCTGCATGCTATTGGGAGAGATCTTTGAGCTGGTGTATGTATCCGATCCATTAAACTAAGTCTCACTAGTAGTGTTTAATGTGGCTCAGATTTTATTTCTTCATGTCCACGTCTTTGTTGCCTCCCCCTCTGTAGACAGCTGCTATTTGTGGTTGGTTTCACAGTTTTTCTGGCTAACTGTGTGGATTATGACGTCCTCTTTGCCAACAAGTTCGTAAATCACACAGATTCGTCTAAAGTCACCTTACCAGATGCAATCCTCCCAATGGATGTCTGCAATGCCCAGTGAGTACCATGTCTGAATTACACTATGTTTAGAATATTTTGCAAAAGCATTTAGACAGCTTGGAACTTCTTCACATTTCGCCACGCTACAACCAAAAACATCAACAGATTTCAAAAATATTTAACTAACAATCATTTGAAAAGTGGGCCATGCTTTTATCTAAACACATCCCAAAATGAAATCCAGTGCCTGCAGTTCTATTTGAATGACATCTAGTTGGTGGCAGCATCATGCTGTGAAATGCTTCTCTTCATCAGGGAGAGGGAGGCCTTTTTAAAGTTAATGGGAAGATGGATGGAAATAAATACAGGCCAGTCATGGAAGTGTGTCCAAAGTCTGGCATAGGGGCCTTTTGTGACCCTTGTAATGATGTTGTGGGGTCCCCAAAGACTATTGAGAAAGGGTCCAAATTTGACCCACCTGCTTTTGATGATGACCAGTTGTGAACATTTTCCTTAGCGTGAGACACATTTTTATAAATTGGAAAAAGTTAGCTAAAACAAAGTATTCAAAGACACAAATGTTCATGACTTTCTTTTAACATGGCAACTTAGTCCAAAGAGAAATAGGCAACAGATTTAGTGTGTAGATATGCAAAGACCTTGGACTTCTACTTGCATCCAAATATGATTGTACATATTTCTTTACACTGGGGTGTAAAGAATCCCAATAAAATACTTTGAAGTTTCTCGTTGTAATGTGACATAATGTGGGAAATTTTAAAAGTTATAAATCATTTTCTACATGTAAATATAGGCACTTCTTCTTGTCTTCTAATAATAAAAGTGGACCTTTTCCTCTCTCAGTATCCGAGACAACGCGTTTGTGATCTTTGTTCTGATCATCTCCGGTGTGTTCTGGTTACATCGTTTGGTCAAATTCCTCTACAACGTTTGCTGCTACTGGGAGATCAGATCTTTCTACATCAACGCCTTGAAGATGAGCATGGTGAGGCAGGCAGTTTGTATTTTCTGTTTGTTGCTTCTTAGTGATGTTAGTCCTACAAAGGTTTGCTGTGTTGACATCAGATACATCCAGCGATGTTTATAATGGTTACACACATTAAAGCCTGACCTGTGACATTTATTGCCCTTTTGCGCTTCAGTCTGAGCTCCCCTACGCAACGTGGCAGGAAGTCCAGGCCAGGATCATTGAGATCCA
The DNA here is from genome assembly GCA_903067095.1 of Girardinus metallicus. Taxonomy (NCBI): domain Eukaryota; kingdom Metazoa; phylum Chordata; class Actinopteri; order Cyprinodontiformes; family Poeciliidae; genus Girardinus; species Girardinus metallicus. The sequence continues at coordinate 13,856 of CAEGAE010057004.1, forward strand.
GAAGGAGCACCAGATCTGCATTCATAAGAAAGAGCTGACGGAGCTCGACATTTACCACCGAATCCTCCGCTTCAAAAACTACATGGTGTGTACATTCATCACTCATTAATGTAGAAAGCATTTGTTTTCAAACACTATCGAAAGCTGTGAGTTCATCTGAGACATATCTTTCTTTACTTCTCTAGGTTGCTATGGTAAATAAATCCCTCCTTCCTGTGCGATTTCGGCTTCCTGTGCTGGGAGACAGTGTTTTCTTCACCCGGGGTCTCAAATACAACTTTGAGCTCATCTTCTTTTGGGGACCAGGTGCGTGAAGTCTTAATCTAAACATTCATTTCACATTTATGCATTCGAATTTACCAACATATGGACATGGTTACAAGGTTTTGAATTTTAAATGAATCTTTTATGTTACTTAAATTTTTTTGTTTAGGCTCCCTATTTGAGAATGAGTGGAGTCTGAAGAAAGAGTATAAGAGAGGAGGCAACAGGCTGGAGCTGGCAGATAGGCTGGCATCTCGTATCCTGTGGATTGGGATTGCAAATCTGCTGCTGTGTCCAGTCATCCTGGTGTGGCAGATTCTGTATGCCTTCTTTAGTTACACTGAGGTACAAAGCTAAATCCTCCACTGTAGCAAACTCTTACAATATTTAGTTTGTTTTTAGTTATAACAGTTGTTTGTTTTTGCATGAAGATAATCAAGCGGGAGCCTGGATCTCTGGGGGCAAGATGCTGGTCTCTTTATGGTCGATGTTACCTGCGTCATTTCAACGAGCTGGACCACGAGCTCATGTCCCGCCTCAGTAAAGGCTACAAGGTCAGAATCTTGTAGCCTCACCTCACAAACATCCCAAAAACAATCTGAAATCAATTTTCTTTAAAGCAGTTGTTCTCAATCCCAGTACGTTTCTTCACAAATCTAATCAAAAATGGAGTAGAAAAAAAAACATTTCTCCCTCTCGCATTTGTTTTGGTTCTATTGACCGAGAATGCCCTGTGCTATTGTCCGCTTCCTGCTTTTGAAGGGGTTTCCGGACTTCTTGCATCCACATAAACATTCAAACCGCTCCACAGTGCACTTTAATCAAACCAAGACTTAGGTATTTAGATTGATCAGAGTTGCACAGTCATTCGCCCTCAAACGAACAGGTGCTTCTAGACAAACGAACTGGAGTTTGGTAAAAGTGGACTGAACAGGGCTGGTGTGACTGCACATATTTCAGATGTGTTTCTGTTCCAGCACACCCGATTCAAATGACACCAATACCTCTTCAGCATTCCTCTGAGTTCTGTAGAATCCTGATAATCGCTTGTTAATTTAAGTCGTGTGTGCAGCAGCTTGGAAACAATTAAAACATGCAGGACAGCGTGCCCTAGAGAGCTGGAGTGAGAACCAATGCTTTAGAATAAATAAAAGGGTGTGGAGTGAAGTTAATAATTAATCCTGTTCTCTTTTCTTCTCTTCCTGTTCTTCCTCCTTTGTTATCTTTATATCCAGGCTGCATCCAAGTACATGAACTGCTTCCTTTCTCCCCTGCTGACAGTCGTTGCCAAGAATGTGGCGTTTTTCGCCGGCTCCCTTCTGGCCGTTCTCATTGCTCTGACCATCTACGACGAGGATGTTCTCGCAGTGGAACACGTTCTCTCGTCTGTCACGCTGCTTGGAGTCTGCATAACAATTTGTAGGTAAGAATAAGTGAAATAAGCCTGTACATCCACAACACCTGTTTTTACTTTTGTAGCCTCAATGCACTGTATTGGTGAGCAACAGCTAAATCCAAAATGATAAGAAAATGAGAGAAGCAGCCAAGAGGCTTATGGAAACTCTGGAGGAGCTGCAGAGATTCACAAGCTTACATGGGTGAATCTGCCCACCGGAAGAATATTACTTGTGCAGTCCACAAATTAGTGCTTGTGACCGAAAAGCAACACTGCACTGCCACCCTGAACTCACCATCATGATTGTGAAATACCTTCTGTTCCAATGGATTTTCTTCAACAACAAATGAATGCAGAATAGAATTAAATTAAAAAAGGCAATTTTGAAATATAATGTGTTAGAGGGCCAATGGAATGATTTAGATCAAATAATATTCTTGTGTTGCTGTGGCCTAGTTAAAGTCCAGGGGCGAAATAAAAATGAGAATTTCTTAAATTGATGTCCGCATGTTCTCCTTTTCCGGTCTGACTGAGTTTAAGCTTGTTTGCAACAATGCATGGAAATAAATCAGTCTCACTTTTGTTTTAAAGCAATCCACTTCGATAATTGTGCACAACTTTTGAGTTGGTTTATCACATAAAATCCCATTAAAATTATTTGGAGTGTGTGGTTTGTCATGTGGCCAAATGTGAAAAATCCTACAAACCAGCATAGAGATCTTTAGTCTCTGGGTGGATTTGGGGTCCAAATAGAAAAAAAACCTTTTGTATCTACAGTTATATATACTCAAGTATATTTTATGTAAGAGTTTAGTTTTTACTCTTATTTCACTTATCAGCCATAAGACTTGATAGTGGTTAAACTTCACTAATTATTTACTTTATAATTCATGTCCAGTATGTATGTAACATAGTAATTTTCTTCAACCTGTTTCTCTCTCTTCAGGTCATTTATTCCTGATAAGCACATGGTGTTTTGTCCTGAACAGCTGCTGCGGGTCATCCTGGCTCACATCCACTACATGCCTGACCACTGGCAGGGCAATGCCCACAGATATGAGACCCGAGACCAGTTCTCCCAGCTCTTCCAGTACAAAGCTGTAAGTGGGAAAACAATATCCAGGATTAGATGTCAAGTGTCTGAACTCACTGATCCAACAGTACAATGCAGATTACACTTTTCCAAGGAAAAAGTGTGTGGTTTGTTTGATGTAATTTGAGTTTTAGTCCATCCACATTTTTCTCACCTGCAGGTGTTTATTCTTGAGGAGCTCTTAAGTCCAGTGGTGACTCCCATCATTCTCATCTTCTGCCTGAGGAGGAAATCTCTGGAGATCATTGATTTCTTTAGGAATTTCACAGTGGAGGTGATCGGGGTGGGGGACACCTGCTCGTTTGCCCAGATGGACATCAGGCAGCATGGACACCCAGCGGTGAGGCTCATCCTGACAGGCGTCAGAAGTGCTTACGTCCGAGTCGTGCAACAGCCGATTGATTGGTGTTTGATTTCTACTCCGCAGTGGATGTCAGAGGGAAAGACCGAGGCATCCATCTACCAGCAGGCTGAGGATGGGAAGACGGAGTTATCGCTGATGCACTTCGCCATCACCAACCCACATTGGCAGCCTCCTAGAGAGACGACACACTTCATCAGCCAGCTGAAAGAGCGAGTCCACAGGGAGGCTGCAGGAGCCTCCTCTGAAACACATCCGCTGTCCTTGTCAGAGTCTGAAGTAGGATCATAAACAAAGCGATATCTCTGCGGTGATGTCTGATCTCTCCACAGTTAATTATTCATTTAATCTTTTGCCCTTTTTTGTCCTCACTTGTAGCCAAGAAGTCTTGTTGCAAACATCTTGGCAGGTCCCTCCACACTGGGCTCTGTTCATTTCGCTTGCGACAGCTCTTTAACCAACAATGCAGTTACTGGAATGTCCAGCGGGGCAACGGCCCTGCGCTCTCTCTCGCCGATCAGCAGCAGCCTTCACCTCAGAGGCAGCTTGAGTGGTGCTCATAGAGTGAGTGGCTTTACTGGCAGAGCAATGACAGGTTCTGGGTAAGTAAGCACAATGTTCAGACCTGTTTTCAAATCAGCCAGAAATGCTGATATCTATAGAGCCTTGCAAAGTATTCAAACCCCTTGAACCTTTTTCATGTTACAGCCACAAACTCCAATGTACACGAATAGCATGTCATGTGGAAGACCAAGACAAAGTGGAGAATAAATGTAACCTGGAAGCAAAATAATAAAGAGTTTTAATTTATTTTAGAAAAAAGAAGGCTAAGAAGTTTAGTGTGCTTTTATAGTCTGCACTGTTGACTCTGATGCCCCAAAATAAAATTTATTGGAGACAGCTCCCTTCAGAAGTCTCATTTTAGTAGTAAAAAGTCCACTAGTATGTAATTTAATCTCTAAAAAACAACCTCTGCTCCTTGAGGATCTCGAAGGTTTGTTAAAGAACAAACGGTATCATTAAATCTCGTTCAAACATAGATTTAAGTATTTTACAATTAGCAAACAGTCAGTGCAGTGAAGGGTGGTTTTACAAAGCTTTGATTAAATTCTGATTTTTATGAGTGAAATTCTTTTGAAAAATTTTATCATTTATGCAGTACCTTGTGTTGGTGTACCACATAAAATCCCCTAAAAATAAACTGCAGTTTATGTTTGTAATGTAACAAAATGTAAACCGGCTCAAGAGTTAGGAATGTAAAATTCCAGAAAATAGTGAAAGGGCGATATTATAAGTAAATATTTTGATGGCATTGGTGGTTGTGATAAACCATTGTCTGTTTTATTTGCGCTTCCAACTCTCTGACCTTTAGCATCTTAGGCACCGTAATGTGTCACATGTGGGCATATTCTACACTAAGATTCCAGCTAAGTTGTGATTATGATGTATTTGTAAAATCTTTAAGCCTTATCAAGTAGTATGAATATTTTGCAAGTATTCATACTGAACTATCTTATCTGTTATGCAACAACTTACCTTTTTATTCCATTGTTCTTCTTATTTAATCCCTTTTTAACTCTCTCTGTTGATAAGAACTGATGCCCGAACCGTGAGCTCAGGCAGCAGCGCATGGGAGGGTCAGCTCACTAGTTTAGTCCTGTCAGAATATGCCTCGACTGAAATGAGCATTCATGCACTTTACATGCATGAGGTAAATCCGTATGCTTGCCCGTGTTAAGACGAATTATCAATCCATTCACTATTTGAATCGATATCAACTCGTGTCTTGTTTCGTTTTTCGTTAAGCTTCATAAGCAGCAGTCCCGTGGTGATCTGTCGCGTCACACATGGCACAGGCAGGAGAGCGACGAAAGCAGCGACAGCATCCCCGATGAAGTGAGGAGCGAGCCGAACACTCGCTCCAAAAATTTCCCACGCTCGCAAACCTTCCCTGTCATGCTTCCGAGTCCAGGTGCCAGTTCCGCTTCAGCCACCAGCGGCACCAACGCGGGCCAGGATGGGGAAAAGGCACAGAGCAGCAGTCAGAGGCGCCACAGCGGGCCCGCCGCAGGTGTCTGTTACTATCCACTGTTCCTTCTAAAAATATTTTATTTTTTAAAGCCATTGCTCCAACTGTACTCTTACCGTTGTCAATTGTGTCACTGGAATGAAAGTATTCTGATCTTCAAGCACTGGTTGAAGGTTCTGCCATGCAGCATCTTTTTGTGTGCACACCGCACAAGTCATGTTTTGTTGATCTAACAAAAGTGTGGAAAGGACATAATCACAAGAGAGTGCAATGGAAATTCAAATGACGTAGTTTAAAGCAAAAGTCCTATGTTATTGAAGCAGGAGAATATTTTTATAATAATGCAAGTACTGAGTACTTGCATTTTGGCCATGCAAATATTTATAAATAAGATAAACATGATTTGGAAAAAGTGATCTCTTGAAGGAAGGCGTCTCAAATTTTTTCATTCCTCTTTTGAGAGGATGACTGAAGACTAATTCTGACATTTCTCAGAGGTCTGCTTGCCATTTAACCAGAATGCTAAGTGTCTTTGAAAAGGTAATCGGTGTGGATCACTTTAACTTTGAAAATTTAAATCCAGTTATCAAAAGTTTTCTTTTGGCAATTTTCAGATTTCCACACCCAACTTTGTGGTTTATGGCTAACATTTTTAGTCTGTAGTACCCAGAAAGAAAAACACTCAATTCTAGTATAAGAGCGGTGGGTCAGGTGGCAAAGGTTTAGCTGGCAACTTAACAGGTTCTATAAAAATAGTTCTCTTCTAGAGTTTCTTCTCAACTACCTTCTCTTTACCTTTACTTTCAAGACCATTTTGGTACTGCTGGAAAGGTTGTGAGGACAGCCCGTGTGCCGATGGGTGGCTGGGCAGAGGACGGCAAAACATCCTCTGCCCAAGGCTCAAGACATCATGAGCCTGTACAAGAGGAAACTTCAGAGGATGAGATGCCTCCTCACATACACAAAGTAAATGCTCTTTGGTTGGCAGAACTTAGCAGTAATTTTGCCTGCGTGTTTGTATTTCTAATATTTGTCCTCTGTTTTGTTTTAGGTTACATAAGCCATATGAAGAAATACCATTACAGTTAACTGAGCACTCATCCTCATCCTTCTGCATACCTGTACCTTGGCTTGAAATGTGCAGCAGGATTTATCACGACCCCTTTAAACTCTTTGGTAGTGAAATCGACTGGATGCTTTGTACTAATAAATACAGCTGGATGTTATAACATTTTGACTTTTCTGTAGCAGGTGGCATGAAACTCAGTCATCACAGGAGTGACTGCAGGATACGGCAGACTACACTAAGCATTTTTATGATGTCATACAATTACAACTAAAATTCTTTGTGTTATTGCAATGTAGGGAAAAAAATGTAAAGACTCAGGACTGTAGGAAGCATCCAATATTAATCCAGACTTGGTTCTTAATTGCTTACTCTTTTATAAATCTGAAAGAATGATTCTCTAAATCAATAACAAACGTACAGAATGTGCTCAGAATGATTCCAGCAAAACAAGATCTATGATTTTTTTTTTAAGATAAAACTGTAATGTCTATATATGTTCTTGTACTAAATATCAGGAAGATGTGCATTATTTATACCCTGTTCTCTGTATTTTGACTTACATTTGACCTTTTTGCAAAAACTAATGTAAGATAACGGACATACTTTCAACCATATTTTGAACTCTCTATACGTGTGTATTTTTATCAATTTAATTTTTCAAAAATTGTTGAGGACTTTTCCATAAATGTGGTTCAGTTTGAACAGATTGATTCTTGTTCAGATTATTAATTAACCAGAACAGCAGCCATCTGTGTGAACATATGCACATTTTAGATAATTATATGGTTAGTCCACAATAAAAAAACTGAATTTTATATTTAGAAATTTCTTAGGACTGCAGGTTTTGTTTTGTGACCCAAATTTTCTTTTTTGTATAAAGTAGTCCTAAATGCAACTGCATGAGAAGAGTTTAAACAAGATCACTCCCCCTGCACCAAATCTTTACTATTCACAGCATGGCTGTTCTGTCTCCTTATCACTTGGAAAATATGGGAAATGAGGAATTGCACTTTAATAATTTCTTAGGAAATGTATGTTTGGATTGTTTTATATGCTATGTTTGTATATTATAAGTTATTTTATGTGTTAAATTGATGTGCCATGATGAGTGGCTGCTTTGAATTAAGTATGTGAGCACTGGTGTTTAAAACTCCTTAACTTTCACCCTCATAAAGCTTATAAATCAGTGGTGTCCATGACAGTTGAGGGGCTAAAAAAGAACAATGTAATAATAAGAATAATAAGGAACATGTATAGGTACAGGCTAATTGAAGGAATAGGAGCTGATTTCTGTTTTATAGATGCTGTATAATATTTTGTACAGTTGTAAATTAATCTATTAAAGACATGGCAATTACTCTATGTGGCTTCTGAAATATTTATTCATAGCCGATCACTCGGAACTAGAATTAGATCAAATTAAACGGAGAACATCGTTAGTTATGGAGTAAAAGGATTTTTAGTGTTTTCACCTGGCCGTTTCATCAGAGCCCGGATAGCTCAGTCGGTAGAGCATCAGACTTTTAATCTGAGGGTCCAGGGTTCAAGTCCCTGTTCGGGCGATTGACATTTTTAGTTTAAATTGGCATACATTCAAAACAGTTTGGATTAGTGTAAGATTAATTCACTTCCATTTACATCATTAATAACCTCTTCTCACGTATGGCGAGTGCCATTGTGTAAGAGTGGAGTTGCAATTGACCCAAAATTAAATTATGCTTTTCTTAAACAGACTTGATCTGTTTGCTCGTGTTATTCATTTAATTGGGATGCTTTCCGATTTTATTCGCATTTAGGAATGACACCAGCGTACAACGCGTACTAATTGCATTACGTCACACGCCACTGGCGCGCCTTCTACTTGCAAGAAGGAAAACCAGCAAGAATTGAAGACAAAAAATATTCAAACACTGCCTGTTTGTCGATGCAGAACAACTGTTTTCAGTGAGTAATGTAATCGATATAATCAGTCAGAACAAAAATGATACAACCAACCCTATAACAAAGCATATTTTACATAAAGTGGCACTCAAGCAAGATTTTACTCTTGCTAAATATCTACAGGTAATGAACTAAGAGTCATAAAAATGTTAAAGAACCTTATGAGACTTGGGGAATTAAGCAATTAAACCCTTACGTAGAGTAACGTGTTCACATATTCAAACCTACAGTACAGAAGAGGTAGATTCATAGGCCTTATTGAATGGCTACAGGACCCGTCAATTAAACGTTGGTGGCTATAAACACCAATGTGATTGGTCATTTGTATTCTTGTTTTGAGTGACGTATAAGATAGGTGGGGCTTCAGAGGCAAAGTTCGTTTGTTAAAAAAAATATTACAATTTGATTGGACCGTTGGTGGAAGAAAACCGGTTAAGGGCGGAGTTCAACCGACTTGGCGGCCATACTGAATGTTGTCTATTGACAGTTAGACGTGTTAGACTTCAACATTTTTATTAAACCAAAGGGACATATCGGATTAAAGAAATATAGTGGCTTTCCATTCCGGCACTAGGACGAATGTCCTGGGCTGTTAATTACAGTATTACCAAGCTATGGATGAAGCTGAACGGCAAAAGAAGTTAGAAGTTGGGAGAGCCAAGGTTTGTTGCTAACGTTTGATGCTATCTATTAGCAAACTCTTTTGTCATAGCTTTGCATCTGGTCGCAGCTAATTGCGCCCACTCCTAAATTTTCTTTGCGTCTCTCGTAGTTTAGAAGTCCTGATTGGTAAAATACTGGCCTTAGCTGTTCAGTTTGGTTTCTGTATTTATGAGTTTGCATTTACATCAATTAGCTTTCCGCTAGTAAACCGAATCTACTTGTATATTGCTGTAAAAACAAGCGTACTGGTTTAAATTAGTCTAACGCATAAAGTGTTAATGATTCATTGCAACGTTTGAGTTGTATAGTGCAAAGGCGGGCGATCTCTCAAATTCATGGACATACAGATACTTTGTTGCTATGACGGATCTTTGGAAACGTAGGTCCGATAAAAATGTGCTCGATCTACCTTATTACTTTCAGCAACCTTATAAGAGCTTAATTCCTCATGCTTTTAACTACATAATCCACAAAAACAGCTAGTTTCAGCCAACTGAAACTAGTTAGTTAACTAACTAAATGAGTTTTTTGCCCCCTTTTTTGCAATTGAGGACACGCCTCTTAAATTATTCAATTATCAAACACCAACCATTTAGAGATAAATTAAAAATAAACGGGGCTTTTGTTGTTGTTTTTGCTCTCATCACTTCAGAATTTGACTGATGCAGGATTACATTAATAGATGACAGTTCTAATAAACACTGGGCCTGGGTGTTTATCCACTAGTTTCTGGATTGGCTCTTTCTATTGCTTAAAGTGATCAAAGTTGTATTTACTTGTCTAGCTCAGATGATCTTTTTCTCACATAGAAAGCCTGGGTCAGCTGGTTCATAGAAAATTACTACACAAAAAGTTTGCACTTCCTGTCCCCAATTTAATGGTGAAACTGCTTGATAGAGATGCAAGCAGCCTCTTTTTGGAACACACAGTGTCTCCATTTGGGGAGTCTCAAGGTGTCGCTCAAGAGTTTGATCACCTCAGTTTTCTTAGCCTGGTTGAACACAGAAAACCCACCATCCTAAAACAGAATGGATTTTGCAGAACCAGTATTTCAGACAAACAATAAATATAGGGGTACTGATGTCGTTTTGGTGACTAATAACGTAATAGTGACGTATTGCGTTTGGTTTTGTTTCAGAAAGATGGAAAAATAACCAATATATCTTTTTCCTTTCTCTTTTGGATAAGTTATTACAGTGTCCCCACCGCTCTTTCTGAACTTTTCTAAGCAAACAAAACTTAATTGATTCTGGGGTCAAAAAGGAGTGAACGTTCATCCAATTGGCCAAACATCCCTTAGCAGAAACAACATTGTAAAGCTTTTATATTGTGGTTTGATATTTTGTCCAGTTATTTCCCCTCTTTGGTTGTCAATTTTCTTGACACAAGAGACATCCACTTAACTGAATGATTATTGTTACCAGGAAAGATCTGCAATGTTAATGAATAATTTCTAGCTACTATGTCTTCAGCAGCATCAAGCATCTGTTTTTACATATTAGTTATGGGCCAGTGGTCGTGAATGGTTTGCACTGAAAACTACAAGCTACATTCGGGGGGAAAAAAGTGCATCTCACTGGGTCGCTGATTTGGACTAGCTAATTATTGTATCATGTCATGAGCCATATTGCAGATGATTAGTTTCAAATGCAGCACTACTTTTATTATGAAGCAAAAACCTCCCAAACAACTTCAATGAACTGTTGATATTTCTTATAACAGAATTCATCCAACATGCCTCGAAGCCAGTCGGTAAGTATGGAAAGCAGTGACTAGCTGAGACTTTTTACTTTGTGTTGGGAATGATGATTGCTGGTGAATTGCTTTTACTGTTTTCCATATATATTATTTTTCTTGGGTGGTGGCCTGTCACTGTAATTCTGTTTAATTACTATTTAAGCAAGGCCTGATAAAATAACAATCCATTACATAAATTTAAGATAAAAATGTTGAACATGATTTATTTACTTTTAAGGAAGAAAAGCAACAATTATTCAGTTGGGGGGGGGGGGAAATACCCCTGCACAATAAGCACACTTGCTTCAAAGCTACTCCTAAATTCAGCTGGTCTTTGTTTGAACTATAGCAACATTTAGCAGTAGTTTCCTGACTTATTTTGCAAAATGGTCTGCTGCTTTGGAATGAGGTATAACTAATGGATGGTATATGTATGTTGAAAAATATGATTGAATGCAATTATTTTATACTTTTTACCAGTACAGTTGCTTTACCTAATATAATTGGTGACTTTTAGTACCTGTTTTGCTAATAAAAAAGTTTTACTTTAAAAGCAGATTTTCTGTGATAGATATATAACCAAAAGCCTAAATTTTAAAATTTTGTTTACTATAGAATTATGTATGGATGAGATTCAGTTCTACGTCTGTGTTGTCCATTATCACTCCTTGTAGCTTGCTGTCATTTTAACATAGTTACTTTACTAACAGAGTGATGACATTGGTAACCTGTCTACATCTGTTATGTAATAAATATGAATTACCTTAATTAATTAAGTTACCTTGTAGAAGAATATTATTCTTTGCACTGCAGATTTATCATCCTCTTATAACAGTGAGTACATTGATCACACAAACGTTTATTGTGATGGGCCTTTCTATTTGGACAGTTATCACTCTTCTGCAACATATAAATACTTTCACTTCTGCTCATTAAAAACACACACACTCTAATAAAAAGATATAAAGATTACTTAGAAAGTCAATCTAAAAATAATACTTCAGTATGCATTTGAACATACACTGCAATTCTTATCTAAGACCATCAGATGGGGCAGTGGGTCTAAAGGATTACAGATTCTTTGTTATGCTTGTGTTTCACACAGGAGATGTTGCTATGGTAATGCTTTGCTGTCAATTGCTCTGATTTTTCTCATGTTACCACAATGGAAGCGCTCTGTGTGTATGTGTGTGTGCAAAGATTGAGCACCAATAAGGCCTGGGTTGAGGGAATGGACTTCCTTTAAGCCAGTTGCACGGCGTGTTTTAGCGTTCGTATCGTTGAAAACCTTTTCCACACCCTGTTTTCATTAGAGTAGGCTAGCTGCTTAGTCAGACTCTCAGCGGTGCAGAAGTGGCCTTGGGCTAAACACAACTCATCTGGCTGATGTTTTTCGCAGATTTGACGTTGTGTGGCAGGCGGAAGCACTGAATACCACTAAGGATGGACGGTGGGCGGGCTAGTGATTAATTAAGAGCCTCAAACCAGCTTGCTAGTGTTAGGGTAGACATAAAGGATAATGAAGCTGAAGAAACAATCCCAGATTGGACTCTGCCTCCCGCAATCTGGGAGTAGAAATCAAAACCTACAATATGATTTTAACATGAGCAGAAACCCTGATACGCATGCACATGCTGTGCAGTCATGCATCATGCATGTGACTCATTGCACAGAGCAACAAGTAGGTCTCCAGGGAGCGCGTAATCTCGGATTGAATTGAGCACGCGCACTCCGCCGCTGCTTGCCACACATGGAGCTTTGTCTCCTCCTCTCCGTGTGAATGTTTCTCCCAGTCTCCACCCTCCATCCTTGGTCTAGCCGTGTGCCATCATCTTTCCAAGAGTTTGCGGATCCCTGTGCTCTGGATCATGATCTAGGATGGTGGGTTCTGCAGGCTGACGAGCAGCCAGCAGGAAATACGATCTAGACCAGGACCAGAAAACGTCTGACCTGCTATGGAAACAGTGGGACCTCTGACCCTTCTGCAAGAAAATATGTAAATTGCACAGTTTTCGGCATGGATGGACAGCTCTGACAGGGTTTCTATCAAAGAGGCTACTGCTGGGGTCTGATCCGAGCTGCTGAAGGAGGGGATGGGCCATGAAAGAGAGGCAGCAAATAAGAAGAGGAAGGGAAGAGAATCTGCAACCTAAAGGATCCAGGAGTTTATATTTTACATGGCTTGATCTGGAATTGTGCCTTCCATTATGGAGTTATAGATTTAGATGTTTTTTAAAAGTTCTGCTTGAGGAAAATCGCTCAGTATAGTTTCTTTCTTCCTGGTCCTCTGTTTCGGGTCTGCTGAGGTTATTCTGAGTCATTAAATTCTACTCATCTCGTGGGGGGTCCAGTTCTCTGGAGATTGGAGAATTTTTAGCAAGCTCACGTTATTTTGAACTTGGCTGCCTCGTCAGATTCCGCTGTTCCCTATTTTGGGTGTGACTTTGGGATTTCGTCTTGCTTCACTAGCAGTTTCTCACAATGGGTTGCCATCGCTTTCTATCAACAATTCCTACTCAACTCTTCATACACTTTGTCCGCAAAAACCCATTGCTCTAATTTGGTTCAAATCTGGACTGGAGATTTCTTTTGTTTTTTGTTTTTTCCCCTCCCTCCCTCCATATTTGACGCCTGAGTTTCATCATGCTGGTGGTTTGGTGGTGCTCTGTGATCCTGACCTACGTGTCCGTCTACCTGTCACTGTCCTTCCTGCACAGCTTGCTAGTTTCCAAAAGAAGCGGGCGAAAAGCAACAGTGCGGGGGCGACGAAAAAGACGCAGAAGGGGAAGGGCCAGGCTGACTCGAAGAATGACGGCCAGACGCAAGACCATCGGGTAGAACACCCTCCGCCAGCGGTCGATGCTGCAGTGCTCGAAGGCAAGACCGGCTCAGAGGTAAAGTTGGGTAGAGTTCTTCTGTGGAAACTGTGTACTAATGTGTATATATATATATATATATATATTTTTTGTAAATATGTCTTGTCTAGTATCACACGTTTATCCAGTCTCTATTTAACATGTTATTCATGTACACATGCACTTTAGAGAACTGGGTCACTAACCATCATGTTGCCTGTAAGGCCTGTTGTCATAGCAACCTGACCAGGATTAACTGAAGCATCATTTGCTTTTTTTTGTCCTACTTGTCGTTTTCTCTCTTGTTTCTGTTCAGTTTACATGAAGTGTACATTTAATGCAGGATTTGCTCTGAATGTTGAAGTTTTCTGTCCGTTTGTTTTTTAGTCTGGCGGCTCAAACTCTGAGAAATCAGAAAACCAGCAGAATGACCAACAAGGGGATCAGTTCTCAACTCCGGAGCGAAGCCTCTCTCCTGTGGAGGACCTGAGAGAAGAGGAGCTAGCTGCACTCACTGGGAAAGAGCAGCTCAAGGTGTTCAGTATAGATGGCTAGATGTTCAGGGTTCCTGCAGTTTGGAGACGTAGGGAATTATTTTCCAGTTCTGAATACTGTAATTGTGGAAATGGAGAGACAAACTACTGACAAACATTTGCATATCCTGGCCCCATTCTCCTTCTTTGCAATTCGCTCTTATAAATAAATCCTATTTGATTTATAGATTTATGCAGCACTCCATCTCCCCTGGCAGATTTAGATTAAACGTTTTAATTCGACCATGAGATTTGTTTTTGACAGCTTATGACGCAGCCTTCTCTTGCTGGCTGAAAAACGCATCACGATATGAGCGTTTCAGATCAGTCGATCAATAATTGTCGATTAGTTTTTTTCTATGACCTTTTCTGTTTTATCCAGATTCCTCTTGAGTTCTTGTTTTCATCTTTTCCCTTCAGTCCACGCCGTTTTATTTTTACACAGTTATGAGGCATGGTGGTGAACCCTGAAACCGCTGTTACACATGTACTCAACAGGTTGTTGCTAGGTAACCAATGAGTGGGTGAGCTAATTGATGCCTCCAACCTTGCTCAGCTGGCCCTGATGAGCTGAGCAGCAAAAGCCTTTCCTCTGCCTACATCCCCCAGAATGCTCTGCGGTCCTGGATTGGACTGCAGTAAAAGTATTAAAAATTCTATTGGACGCATTTTCTATTGATATTACTCGCGTGTCTATGGCAGTATGTATAGTTAATGAAATTATTAGTTTAGTTCTCTAACTAGACCACTCAACAATATTGTTGCCCCCAGTCAGAAGAGACATGATGGAAAAAAAAAAAAAAATATATATATATATATATATATATATATATACATATATTTTAAACCTCTTCAAGGACTGATTAATATTATTAACTGTAGATGTAACCATATTGACATATTCCATTCAGTTTTATGGTTTCTAAAGCCCAGATGGTCAATGCTACATAAACCCCTGTAGAAATTAAATTTTCCCATTTCTTAAAAACAAATTTTTTGAAAGAATGAAAACATTTGTTTTGATCGTTCCTAAAATTGCCTAAAAATCTCCGTGTCTGCAGCTCCTGCAGCAGGTTGTCGAGAAGCGGAATGAAATAATTGCCAAGCTCAGCCACAAGCTGCAAGAGGCCCTGTCGAGTAGAGATGAGATGCAGCTGCAGGCTCAGTGTCTCGCTGGACAGATCCAGGCTCTGCAAAAACAGCTCCAGCAGGTGAGTGGAAGCATTTTAGGACTGAGCTATGTTTTTTTTGCAATTCAAAGCTCCATATTGATTGTTTCATTTCATACAGACCAGCGTAGAGTTCCAGCGGATTAAAGGTCACCCTGGGGCCGAAGCCTTTGGTGTTGTGGAGCATCACCAGGGCCTCTCTTCCCAACTTACAAACATCAGGCATAAAAAGGCAACATCAGAGGGGTCAGGATATGCAGGCCATGGCTCCCAGCAGAGCCCAGAAGGCCTCAGTAATGACAGCGACACTGAGATTCACAAGCTGATGTCTGAGCTGGAAGAAGAAAGGAAAACCAGCCAACGTATAAGTGCCGAACTAGCAAAGGAGATGGAGAGAAACCGACACGTGCTTTCATTATTGGAGGAGGAGAAGCAGGAAAGGGAAGAGGAGCGAAAAGAAAGGGAGGCCCAACTGCAAAAACTCCAAAACCAGTGCCTTGTTATGCAGCAGTACAAAGAGGAGAAGGAAGAACTGAACAGAGAAGTGTTGGAGCTGAGGCGGAGGCTTCAGAATGAAGATTCAGAGAGGAGATCTGATTTAGATTTTGCCGGCTCTGCTTTCCGTCTCCAGAATCTTGAGGAAGAAAAACAGAGACTGGAGGATGAGATGCAAACGCTCAAAGAGGAGGTTGAGCACATCAGGCAGCTGCTGGATAAGAGCGAAAGACAACTTCAGCAGAGGGAGAAAGAGGTGGAAGGACTGAAAGCTTTTAAGAACCGAGAGAACCAAGCCAAAGCTGCCATCACTGCTGAGGAGGTTACGGTAGAGGAAGCCCACCTGGAAAGTGGAGCTGATGGCGAGGATCTGGACGTATCGGTACCAGGAGATATTCTGATGGAGCGGTACCTGTCCTCGGTTCCCCCGGCACGTTCGCAATCTTCAGTGGTAAATGAAGGTTTTGAAAAACCCAGTCCCCTGGATATGTCTGCAGACTGCAGGTAGCAGAAGCTTTTGAATTGAAATATGTCCCCTTTTTTTCACAGTTTATACGCTGGATGGCGCTAACGTTTCCTCTTTCTGCCTCTCTGTGCAGTTTCGAGCTCAACAGCGACGTTTTCGGTGACCAGCCGCTGCTGTCAATTTCATATCGTGTCTGCGAAGAAACCAAGAACAACAATCAGAACATCAACAGCACGCAGTACACCGTCTCAGAGGCTGGCGATTCCAGCGGCCAGTTCTTCTCTCGGTGGCTTCACGGCTCCGGCGAAATGGGCTCGAGTCAACTGTCTGAGCAGCTGTTTGAGAAGACCAACTTGGAAAAACAGCTGCTGAGCCAGCAGTGCGGGGAGCTGCGTGAGGAGCTGGCTCAGAAGGAGCGCGACTTGGGTGTGTTGAGGGAGGAAGTCCTCAAGAGCGCAGAGGAACTGGAGGAGGCACGGAGCAGGTAACAGAAAATAGAAGATAGTTTTGTTTCTTTTACCACATGTTTGTAATTTTTACAGACAGACATGTGCAGTGCCTTTCAAACGTTTAATATGGTTTGAATTGGTTTAGCTAAAGCAAAGTAAAGCATGATTGAGAAGTGGAAATAAAATGATGCATGAAATATTTTTTGATTTATAATTGGAAAGCTGAAAGGTGGTGTTGCGTTCAGCCTTCGTCAATCAGCTTGTAAGTCTAGACTAAAACCTTTGTTCTCTTTTGCAAAGTAGCCATACCTCCTTCAGATCAGCTAAAGGTAACCTGAACACAAATTTAGACGTCTGACTGTATGTTTAGACAGGTTTCGTTCTCTATCTTTTTTCTTCTCCAGCATTAAACAGTAAGCAGCTTGGCACACCGCACTTATCAGATTTGAATTAAATTTTTAGTTTTTTTTTTATACCAATATTACTTCCACTTCAAAATTATGTACTTGTTTGTGTTTCTCTGTGACGTAATTTATTTTTATTTAATAGCAGCTATTTTCAGGGCCAGCCTGTGTTTGTTAATCTAAGTTTGAATTTACGACTTGAGCCATTTTTTGCTCAGGTGGGCCCAGGTGTCGGAGGAACTGCAGCAAGCTCTCTGTGAACTTGAAGAAGAGAGGGAGAGACGGAGACTGGCCGAGGAAGAGATGAACACGAGGACTGATGAGCAGGAAGCCTCTGACTACAGAGACGTAGCCTTAATGGAAGGAAGGGGAAACGAAACCGCGGCAACATCGATGGGACAAGAAGCTGGAAGAACTGCTGAAACATCCCTGATTAGGTTTTCTGTCTCTTCATCGGAAAACCTCGATGAATTTTCAGGAAAACTAAATGAGGAAACAGAGGAAGAGGTTTCTCTCTTGGCTCCTCAAAATCAGGAGGAACTGCAGGCGACGAAGCCGAGTCCAGATTCTTCCACGGATGTTTCAAAGCAGAGTGACGAGCTCCAGATCCAAACATTCCAGGTATGTCACTCCAATAAGGGTTCACAGTTCACTATGAATATGAATATGCTTATGATTTCAAATTATTGCAAATTGCATATTCAGTGATTTCGTTTTTCTGTTTGCTCGCTCCCTGTCTCAAGGCTTTCTGTGACCAGCTGAAATCAGAACTAGAGGAGACAAAGATGGAACAGAAAACGACAACAGCTCTCTTCGGTCAGAAGGCAGCCGAGCTCGATGCCGTCTCAAAGGAGCTTGAAGCGACCCGGTCGCAGATTCTAAAGCTCCAAGATGAAGTCGACAGACTGCAGCAGAAACTGCAGAAGAGCCAGGACGGTCTAGACTTGGCTGAAAGAGCAAAAAATGAGCTGGAATCTCAGATTCACAGTCTAAGAGAAAACCTGGCCTGTTTGGAGGAGGCGCAGGCTCTGTCCGCCAAACAGCGGGAGGAGGAGAAGAGGAAAGAACGACAGATGGACGAACAGATAAAAAAGATGGAACAGGTACTGGAGGAGGAACTCGAGCAGTTTGAAAACATTATGAAAGCCAAGGATCTTGAGGTGAGATGCACATAGCATAAACGTGACGTATTTTTCCGTTTGATTTGCTCTTTTTGCTTTATTAATGTGACAAATAATGTTGTTCAACAGTTGGCTGAAGAAAAGGAAAAATGGGAGGAGGAAAGACAGGAGAAGGAGAAGCTGATCGATGCAACTCGTTTACTAGAGGAAAAAATGAAAGAGAAGGAAGAGGAGATGAAGGCTGTCCTTGAGCAGCAGGTGCAGGCTGTGGAGGAAGCTTCAGAAAAACTCAGAGCTTCTCACAAGCAGGAAATAAGAATCTTGGTAGAGAAACATCAGCAAGAGGTGGGATTTGCAAACTTCATAAATGTGGTTTTCAGATTATGATTATAGATGTTTCAATATTTCCTCCTAAATGAATATCTAGATTTCTGAGTTGAATGATCGCCTGGAGACGGAGCTGCTGAAGCAGAGGGTCGTTATGGAGGAGGAGCAGAAGCAACAGATCAGCCTCATTAAAGAGGTATCAGTCGTTCTGACAGATCAAAAAAAAATACAACTTTCCCCCTTTTGTTTGTAGTGTGCTCATTCCTTATTCTGATTTTCCCTCAGGTAACGGAACGGGAGCATGAGAGGATGATGTCAGAACTGAAGGCCAAACACAACGAGGAGCTCGAACAGCTGAGGACGGAGGTGACCCTGGAGCTGAGGGAGAGCATGGAAGCTGCCCACCAGGCCGAGATGCATCAGGTGCAGGTACGTTTTAAAATCCACTATTTCAGGGGAAAAACTTTTGCGACATTCTTTCTTCTGCATAATAAAAGTATACATTTTTGTTTCATATAAATGTTTAAACATAGTCTGACACTGTACAGTTTGTGCTCGTAAAACGCATTAAGACTCCAATAAGCAATCTATGTTTAGACCCAGAAGAGCATGGAGCTCGAAGCTCTACGTCTGAGCCTGACAACAGCTCACGCGTCTCGGCTGGAGACTTCACAGGCGAACGTGCAGCAAGAGCAAGAATCTGCTGTCGAGGAGCTCCAGGCCTCTCTGAGGGAGAAGTTCACCCAGGAAAGTGCTCGTCTTCAGGCCCAGCATCAATCGGACCTGGAGTCAATCAAACAGCAGAATCGGCAGCAGCAAGACCGGCTGCAGGAGCTACACCGGCAAGAAATTGGTGAGTACAAGCAAACTGGAGCAGCTCTCTGCAGATGTGTTCGGAAAATGTTTGCTCTATGATTTATTTTTTTGTAAATACATTTCTTTCCCTTTGCATTTGTGAATGTTTAGATGAGTTGAAGCAGCGTTTTGAGTCTCGTTTTGCTCAGGAGAGAGCTGAATTGGAGGAGAAACAAATTAAAGAAATACAGGTTGAGCTTGTTTTTGTCTTTCTAATATTGTTTCATACTTGAACTTTTTATTTTCTCAGGTTTTTATGTGACAGATCAGCAAAGTAACACAAAGTTGTGAAAGGGAAACGATGCAGTGTTTTCAAAATGTTATAAATAAGTGTACCACCTTAGACCTACTTTGAAAAACCATCTATAGCTGAAGGAGTTTAGGGTTTTGTCTCTACCAGCTTTTCATCTAGAGACTGAAAATTAGACAGATTAAAAGGAGCTCAAGTTTTTTTAAGTCTTCACTGTGATGATCAATTGGTGTGGGTTTGGCCCAATAATCAATCTTTTGCTGCTCCTAAGAGCCTTTGCCAGTATTTACATGTTTTTTAGTTCTATTCATCTCCCCATCAACTCTGACTTGCTTTCCTTTTCCTGCTGAAGAAAGGTACACCCACTTCTTGATTCTGCCATCACCACACTTCCCAGTCCAGAAATGGCGAGCTAAGAGTGATGTCTACAGTTAGCTGTCTGCCAAGCATGCCATTCTGCTTGCAAGGCAAAACTAATTTGCACAGTTGGATTTAATTAACCTCTTATTGGTGAGTGCTGAAAGTAACTGGTACCATATTGGACCTTGTTCGAGGTTTATTGATTGAAAACACAGTTAAAGTCATTTACACTGAATGAGAAAAATCTCAACTAGGAAGTGAAAAACCAATATTTGGTGCCTAAAACTTTTAATTAATCATCTTTTGTAGTTATAACTTTTAAGGGATGTATTCAGTCCTTAAATCCAAAAATAACAGAATTCTTTTCGGAGTGTACAATAGAAATAAGCCCTGCTTTTTCTTTTGTGTGAAATAGAAATGGAATACTTGGAGGCAACTTTTCTGCCTCTTGTGAACCATGAAGATCTATTGTATAGAAACGCTTCACTCCACTGTGTTTGCATGCTAGATGGTGTATACCATGGGGTGTTGATTTATTACCAACTGTAACATCATTGTGTATTTTATTCTAAAATTATCTGGACATCTTTATATGACTGCTCAGTCCTCGGTATGTGTTTATCATAAAACCTTTCTAGTTACCACACCTTGTATATCTTGTCGCCTTACAAGGAAACATGGAAGTTACAATCTTCGTTCTATGGAAATTCTGTAATTTGTCATCCCTAAAGTATGAGCTCAGTTAGAAGACTTTTTGGCTTGCAGGACTTTATGCCTGGAACAACTTGCAATCTAAACTTTAACTTCAAACCCTTGCAACATTGAAGGATTTAAAAATATGATGATATCTTGGCAGCATATGCTGTCTGTGTTCTGTGAGCATATTTTAACGTGTGTTTGTTTTCATTGTTACTACGCTGCTCTGATCTCCATGCGACGAGCTTGGTTTAATAATAATAATAAAAAGCTGTACACATTTTAGATTTTGAAAACTATGCATCACTTTCTTTCCATTTCATGATTATTTGCTACTTTGTTGGTCGCAAAACAAGATGCGCTAAAGCACTAAGATAATAAACGGCAATTATATTTGCAAATCATTCCTTCACTCATTGTCACTTTATTTAAATGCTAATAAGAATATTAAATTTTTTTTTTATGTCAGGCGTTGAGAGCGCAGTGGGAAACGGAGGCTGAAACAACCAGCCAAAGGTCTCTATCAGAGATTCAGAACCGACTCAATGCCACGCAGACAGAACTGGTCAACATCCAGGCCTCCCTGGCGGAAACGAGCGGAGCTCTGGCAGATACCAGGGCGGCTCTGTCTCAGAGCCAGTCTGACCTGCAGGAGGCGACAGCCGCTCTGGAGGAACTCCAAACCTCCAGGACGGAGCAGGTCCAGAAACTAGAGGAAGACCTGAAACAAGCCTGGGCTGACAAAGAGGCTGCTGCCAGTATGTTGTCGAAATGATCTTCCATTTTAAGTCTGAGGGAAAAAAAAGATAAAACAATTAGTTTAGGTCTTTCAAAAAAAAAAAAAAATCACACACATTTTACATATCTGACTATATATGGACATTAGGAAATTGGGTAAAATTACATTTTATCCATTTAATCATAGATTCTCAAATGCTGTTGCATCATTATTCTGCATTTTTTTATGTGGCACAATGCTGTGTTTTTTCTCTCTCCATTTAATTAAAAATTGTCTTGTTCTATGAATACCACTTAGATTCTTTGGAGGAGTTGGTTTGTAGTCATGAGACGGCTCTGCAGGAGAAAGAGGAGCAAGTACGCCACCTTGAGGAAAAAGAGCAGCGACTGCAGCAAGAGGCCAGTTGACTTTACAACAATGTCACTTTGATTTGGAGCTCATTTCTTGCTTAAAAATTACAACATGTTCATGATTGTTCTAAGGTTTAAATTTGAGAGGTAATGTTTTGTTCTGTCATGTCAATCTCGGGTGTATAAACATGCATTTAAGTAATCTGGAATGCCATCTGTTTAATCTTAAAAGACTTTTTGTTTGTCATTCAGGTTTTGCACCTTCAGGAAGAGAAGGCTTTGCTTGAAAAGAGCTCAGAGGAAGAAGTGGGTCAGCTGTGGACCCAGCTGGAGAGCATGAGAGCTAGCCGTCAAGAGCTGGGGGGTAAGATCATTACACCAACCTGACATCTGCAGGAGTGTGAATGGGCATGTGTCTGTTACCATGGATTTCTTCTTCTTTCTACTAACCTTGCATTAAACGTTTCTTTATAAACCGGTGTTGTTCAGAGTGAAATACTACGGTGAAAGTAAAACTAAACTAAAGTCTTCTCTCTCTCTGTCTGTCTTCTCCTTTTCCAGAGCTGAAGGAGCAGCTGATCGCTCGCTCGTCTCAGGTCGACGACATTGAGCGTCTCAAGATGGAGTTCAGCGAGCAGAAACGAGAAATCAAAGAGCTGCATAAGGCCGAGCTGGAAAACCTCAGGAAGTACGACGGCATAACCACCCACCTAGTCTCACACCCTAAACTTGGACCTTGCCTTTCACATCTCCTGTGTTTGCACTTTTCCACAGCAGTATCAGTATTCACACTAAAACTAACTAGATTATGACAAGATCCAAAGAGGTTGCTGGTGTTGAAACATTCTAACATATTTATTGTGGAATATTTTGGCAGCAGTAAAATTAAGTGAATGCAGTGTAAAATGATCTGCCAGTATACTGTAAAGTGGTACAGTATACTTCATAAATGTTAGCACATATAAATCAGATTTATGCAAAAGCAACACTGTGTGAGAATAAATTTAGTACTAGGGAGCTTTGCATTTATTTATTTTTTTTGTAGATGGCTTAGACTTTTTATTTTTTAGCAGCTGGATTACTCTCACATTTCAGTCCACAATAAAAACAAAAAATACAAAAAAACCAAAATATAAATCTGTAAGTAAGCCATTTTATGACTTACTTTCTAAAGAAAGTTGCATTTAAAAATCAAATGACTTGCTCAAAAAAAAAAAAATCAGCTCATACCTTTTTGGTAAATTTATTAAAAAAAAATTCACCAGCAGGTGTAAATTGTACAGTAGATTATTATCTGTTTCTGACATTTTCATGATGGTCTGAAGAGAGTGAAGTGTAAGGCTGCTGGTTTATTTGTGTTAAGACATGTTGACTGCAGCAGCATCTGTATTTGTAAGGTGGGATGAACCACAGCAAAAATGTTTCAGTTCCTACTCAAAGTATTATTTTCTGTATATTATCATAATACAAATCACTATATAGGTCTGCTTATTGACTCAGTTACAAACTACATATTACACTGCCTGGCCAAAATAAAAGTCGCCACCTGGATTTAACTAAGCAAATTGGTACAAGCCTCCTATTGGATCTAGCAACATTGTGTGCCCAAAG
>CAEGAE010057006.1:0-24669 GCA_903067095.1 Girardinus metallicus
TCTGCTGATCCAACTCTGTTTTCTTTTTCAGTCAGAATGAAATGACCCCATAGATGCATTTCATGACCTTCGGCGCAAAGACAAAAACTGAGGAAAAGTACTATTTACATTCGGGTGAATGTAAATAGTACTTTATTTTGGTGCGTTATTTATGTTATTGTCTGAGGATAAGTGTGTTTCAGTTTCTTTGTTTACGTTTAAACAATAAAATACTAAAATCATTTAAAAACATCGGGTTTGATGCTTCTTGGTCTAAATCGGGGTGCT
Source organism: Girardinus metallicus (assembly GCA_903067095.1). Lineage (NCBI taxonomy): Eukaryota > Metazoa > Chordata > Actinopteri > Cyprinodontiformes > Poeciliidae > Girardinus > Girardinus metallicus. Next base: position 268 of record CAEGAE010057006.1, read on the forward strand.
CAAGTCCAGTCCTCGAGAGCTACCACCCTTTTAGAAACATCCTTCCTCCAACAGACCAGGATCAGCTATGAACAGACCTGCTAACGAGCCGTTCATTTGATTCAGGTGCACCTGAAAGTTGCAGGATGGTAGCTCTGGAGGACTGGACTTGAGCACCCCTGGTCTAAATAAATGAATGCCGTCAGATTTCAGTGTATTTAGGTGAATTTTGACGCTTTGTAGTTTGATATTGTTCACAGAAAAAGTTTGCCGCACTTTTTCACGCCAGGGAAAAAGTGCAAACTTATTATTTATTATTTATGCAAACTGTGACGCAAAGTTCATTTTTATACATGCCGACTTGTGCATAAAATATGGCACTGCACATTTTTTGTTCATATGCACGCTTTATACATGAGGCCCCTGGACTTTCAGCTCAAACAGAGGATCACTCTGATGAATTGTGGAAATAAAACACATTTGGGAGAGTGTAAGCATTACATTATGCTCTTTATTTGACATGCAACATTAAAAAGGAGGGTTAAGAAATGCAGGATTTCCAATTAGGGTCCTCAAAGTGGAAGGGCTGGGGATTTGTGTGTGTGTGTGTGTAAAGGGATGTGGCCACAGCTGGTTTTGAGGCAACATGAGGGGGTGGAGACTCACTCATGTGTCTGCATCATATCAGAAAGAACTGGAGCAGCACAAAACAGTGGAAACTGTTCCACTTTAAAACCTTTTGGTTAGAAATCTGCTCTGTCACTCACTCACACACACAGCTGCACTTGTACACAAACACGCACCCACATAACTGAAATAATGTTAACTGAAAGACAGGCCTAGTGACCTGGCGAGGGGTCTTTGCTCTGTTTCTTAGCAACCAGGCTGAGCCCTACAGTGTAGCATGCCGCCCTGTTTAATCTGACTGATGGCACTGACAGCCAATCAGAGTGAAAGTCCCAAAATAAAGATGAGCGTTGAGCCTCTAGGATAACAGCAGGCCAACAGTTTTGCATCAACAGGATGACAGCCAGGAAATTCTTCCATCTTGGATGAGAACCAGGATACATGACACAGTGTTCAGGCCTTGACATGCCACATTAAAATGAAATCCTGTTTAACTCTTCTTTGGAATTAAAAGAGAATACAACAGAAAGATGGAACATTCTGGTGTGAAATTAGACATCACAATTTGATCCAGAGATTTCCATCCATCTTTTTCTTTATGGCAGAACAACCAAAGAAAACATCACAATCACCCTGTCTTGAACAGCAATAGCACTACTCTTGCTTTTTCATATTGCTCTGTCCTGGTGAATTTTGCAGTGTAAGGAGTTTTATACAGACCAATCAACAGTCATGTTTTTGGACTGTAGGAGGAAGCTGGAGTTCCTGGAGAGAACCCGCCATGCACAGGGGGAACATGCAAACTCCATGCAGAAAGACTCCGGGCCGGGAATCGAACCCAGGACCTTCTTGCTGCAAGGCAGTGCTGCACCACTGTGCAGCTTCTGAATTAAAAATGCATTGCTATTATTTTCTGTTGACTAACCAAAACTGCGGGTGTGGTCAGCAGCCCAGGGACCGGAGCCCAGTGGTTCTTTTTGAATCTGCTTTGTACAGAAGTGTTCAAATTTCTGATAAAACTACCTGCTGAATTCCAGTAATCTTTTTCATAGGGTTGGGCAATATTGCCAAAGATGATTTCATGATGTATTTTTTAAATACCTTAATAACAACTGATATTTGACGTTTTCTGCTTTTTTAATGTTAGATTTGACCAAACAAATATATAACTGCAAAACAAAGGTTTTGTTTTACTTTCCTTTGTTAACAGTCAACATAATAAAAAAATACATTAACGTATAGCTATACACAAAATCACGCAATATATTTAATGTGTCAATGAAATATAAATGGATAAGTATAAATGTAAACTAATTTTGGGCAAGATAAAAACAGTCTGAAATCCACTAAGTGTAAATAGAAATACTGAAATACACAAGTGAAATAAGCTGCTTTGGTTCAACTTAACATTTTATATTTTGCAATATATCATTTCAAAAATGACAATGAGAATCCTATCTCTAACACTTCCAAAACTGAGAAAAATTGAGTTTACAAAAAGGGTCATATGAAAAAAAAAACAAAAAGAAAAAAAACTTTTGCTCATCTGTGACACAGCTATAACCAGTCACTTGGACCAAACTAGAGGATAAAAACATCCTTTAAGTTCAGCTCAATTTGAAAGGTTATGAGGACCTAAAAGATAAATATATTGTACTTTTTTTCCAAAGCTGCTGAGATGACGACTCGAGCAAGATTTGAAGTGCTAGGAAGCAACTTTATTGGCAGAACAAGTTTCGGCTTGTCGGCAGGGTCATTATGAAACACCAAATAGTTTGTGTTTAAATAAATAAAGCACCATATGGGGAAGAAAATCAAATGAACCATTCACATTTAAATAAAAAAACTGCAACAGCAGCTTCTCTGCAGGTTCAAAGTGAGTGTTTCTAAAGAACAAACAGTGAGCGGCTGGTTCCAGCAGCAGAAATCTTTGAGAAACTTACAGAAATCATCTCTGGCGACTGCTTTAAACAGTTGAACAAGAAAATCAGTCAAGAATACAATTTCTTGGCCTCAAAGCCAGTTTATTTTTTGAATGATGTATTTATTGTAAAATATCTTATTTATTTGTAAGTACTTATGCCAGTTTCACATTATTTCAGTAACCAAAATGGATTTTGTTTGTAATGTAATGGCAAGGTATGAACATTTACTTTCACTGTTTTCAGTGATGAACTCAGGAAGGCGGCTTTTGTTGCCAGAAGTTCTGGTGATGTAAAACAATCAGATAATGACAGATAATTGAAAATAATTGAGAACCAGAGAACCACTGGTATGCTACTATGTTTAATTCAAAAGATAACCAAAAGGGAAAAAAATGAAATTGTCTGGAGGAATGTGTACACTTCAGCTGTCAAAAGTCTGAGAACAGAAAAAAAATATGAAATTGGCAAAATATGAAATGTGAAGTTAAAAAACAGGCTCCAACAGCCAGTAGCTGTCAAAGAAAGAAGTACAATTTCAAGTACACTTGAATTTGTTTGTAAGTGTTGAAATACTTTTTTTTTTCACATTCAAATTGGGAAATTGAAAAACCAGTCAGGTATTTAAAGGGGCTGTATTTGTATTTGAGCAGGGCGATTGAGATGATAACTGTCAGCATTTCTCCAGAATGAGGTTTGATGTAAGCTCAGAATGCTTGATGCTAAACACCACTTTTTGTAGTGTTACGTTTTTCTTGAGTAACACTATTTTTAAGTAACCATACTGTTGCTTGAGTACAATTTCTGGCTACTGTCCACTTTGACTTACTTCATACCAAAATGAATAAAAAAGAAGCATCAGAAATGTATCTTCGTAATATCTGAAGTGATCTTCTGCCTGCTCAGCCTGTTGTAAGGTTGTGCAAAGCTGAAATCTGGACATTTTTATTTCTTCTCCTATAATTTGTTATTTGGTATTGAAGTGACTTATTTTAGTAAAACAAAAAATCAAGGAAAATATGGAAAACCCTGACCATCCTCTTCATGAGACTATCTAGGGAACGCAAAGTATCTTCAGTCAGAGGCTTCTTCAGAGTCGCTGTAATACAGACCTCTACAAGTTCCCTGCCAACAGCCATCACCATCTGCAATAACTCTGAATTATCTAAATTAATGAGTTACAACAACATTTAATTTCCTTTTGGGATTAATAAAGTATTTTTGAATTAAATTGAATTATTTTATTATTCTGAGTACCGGAACATGTACATTATTGTAAATTTTGTCTGCACATTTACGTAGTTTTCCCTTCTTACTTGAGTAAAAACATAATAGTGCTGCTCTTACTAAAATAAAATTTTTGGCTATGCTACCCCTGTCAGGCAGAGGATGAACATTAGCTGATTTTTCCAGTTTTTAATAACTAGAAATGTGAATGCTGGTTGTACAAAATTTATTTACAATTGCCATTTTCAACCTGATCAACAGCATCTACAAACAGGATTATAAACATGGTAAATTCATAGTGGCTATATACACGCTAGTGGTGTGTATATAGCCATTAGCTGCTGTATTCATGAACACAGGTCAGAGTTGGAGAGTTTCATTAGTCCCAATACGCAATTCAATTAGAGCCTCCGCGTCCATGTAGCCACTTATGACACAGCCATTTAAAAAGGAAACAAAAAATATTTATAAAAAGGCAATGTATACAAAAGGTCACATAATGTTTTATTATACTTAGGTAAACATTAACCAGGATCATTAGCATAAGACAAACAGCATTAACTGGCTTAACGTGAGAAATTATAAAGCCAGCAGCCTGCAGGCGGTACAGGAATGTCCATGGAGTCTCTGACAGGAAGTTCATGCTCTTCTGAACTTCTGTTCTGTAATCCTCAACAGGATATTATTCACACTAGCTTTACATTGTTTCCATTTTGATTAAAGACCATTTCTACAAACTGGACTTCATTTATTGATGTAAACAGCAGGAGTAAGCAGGCATAGGTGGGGATGATACTTTCACTGTATGAAAGTTGAGTTTCTAAAAGAATGGGAGAAAAATCTTTTAGTTATGAATCTCCTCTACTGTGGAACTGGTATTCAGTTCCCAGTTTGTCTGTGAAGCAGACATCCCGTCTACTTTTAAGTCTAGGCTTAAAATGTCCCGTTTAATAGATATTAAATTTAGGGAGGCTCACAGTGGCTGATGTTGAGCTGACATTTGTTCAAGCTTGAGAAAGTTAAAGTGCTTGATGAAATGTATGGTGTTATGATTTAACATCTACTGCAGCATAGAGGTAAACAAGGTAATGACTTACTTTGACTAGAAAGGGACAGACTGAATTTAGAACTAAATTATTTGTATTTTCTTCTCTTTTCTGTGGCAGCTGGCAGGTCTTTAAATATAACCACAACACTTTAAAACCTACTAATGTGTGCTCACTTCTTAATAACTGGTGCCAGGAATTTTCTGTAAAAATGTATCACAAAAATGCCACATTCCACCAGCAGCCTGAGAAACCCTAATTTTTGGGGACACTTTTGTGTGCCCTTTTCCTCTGTATTGTGTCCTGCACCACACGGCTCTTATTTAGCAGGTAACCTGTAAAACCCACTGGTTAAATAAAACAATAACAGGTTGAGTTGAGCTGTTATGTCCAGTTCAGTGGGAATAGTACACAGCAGTGCATAACTTTGCTTCTGTTTCTAACTGTTTACTCCATGGACAAGGCACTAACTGCACTAATATGTTAAAACGTTTTACCCCGACAGAAAGTACTCCTGACTCAACGTTTCTGTATTTTGCCAATATTGCCAGTAGCCTTCATCACAACCTGGTAAAACTGCAGAAGCGCCCATTACAGGTAATTAAATAAGTAAGGAAGGAAGTAAAATTTATTTCACTTACTTAGATAAGTGAAACAGTTAGAAAATGCATTGAAGATCACAGCAAGATAAATATACAAATGAATAAATGAAAATAAATATTAAAGCAAAAGAAAATACAAAACTTCCAATCACACAAGGTAATTCAGTGAGATCTAAGACATCTGGGCATGTGGAGGATTTCATAGAGAGGATCGTCACCATCCTCATGCAGGCTGTCCAGATGAATTCAATGCTTTAAATACAAGCAACCACAGAACATTGTAGTGTTTATCAGATTCTGATTAGCAACACATTTCTCAGATTAGATAGACATGAGAGAACAATACAATGTTTCTGTTTCTGCTGCCGTCTGCTTTGTGTAGGTTGCACTTGTGGTTGTCACAAGCACACACCAGTCAGAATGAAAGAATGACCTGCAATGGGGTATTGACTTCTGATTCCAGAGTTAAATGTTCTTTACACTGTAAAACCAAACAAGTTAAGTTAACTCAAGTGATTTGGGGGAACCAATTGCACAAATTGATTTAAGTTTTGTAACTCAAATTATTTTAGTTTATTTTATTACATGATTAGGAACCCAAAGCAATTATGATAAGGTAACTCAAATACATTTGCTTGCTACCTCATTTTATTTAGTATGTTGCGACTTAAACCATGTTAACTATGTTGGACTAAAATGCTCTACTTATTCATATTTATTTAAATGGATTACATGTTCATATTAAAATTAAGTCAAACTAACTCGAGTGGTTCTTATTTAAACAACTTGGATCTCAATCCGAATAGGGAAATCAACTGCACAAAACTGCAAAAAAAACTTTGACTTTTTCCATTCAGTTTTTATTAACCCAAAACTGTAGCTTCAAACATAAATCTTGGCTACAAAAGCTATTGTCAAATATCAAAAATTGGTCTTTTAAAGCTGACACCTTAAGTAACTTACATATTTGTACTTTTATTAAAATTTCTAAATGCTTTTGTAACATTGAATTAGGTGTACATCAATTAATTAGAATACTGTACATCATAACAATTTCAATCTTTTTAAGGCAAATGATTTTAGCTGTCAGTGTGACACTTAACAATCACAGAAGATGCATTAGGGGGTAAGGGTTACCCTACACTTATGTATCTGTGGTCTGTGTCAAAATATTATCATTTATGGGGCCCGGAAGCCCTGGGGGCCCTAAGGAGCCGCTGACTTAATGTGGATTAAACAGAAGTGCAAATAATTGATATTCATTTTAATTGCATTTTTTGATTTGTTGTTTTTAAGATTCGTTGTGGGTTTAAATAGTGTTTCACTAGCCATGTTTTCCGTAATATATAATTATTCAGTAATATTTTTACATTTCCTGTCTGTCTACTTAACATCATTTAATACAAAAAGAAAGTTGTAGTACATCCATGCATTGATCTGTTCTAAACTTTGACTCAGTATTTTAACCCTAATCCTAAGGCAAATTATTTCAGTTGATACTAATAAACAAGTCTGTAACAGGAAAAAATAACAATAAACCTTTTCAGTAATTTACATATTTTACTGGAAGGTCTCCTTATTTCTTATCATGAAAAATGTATTTAATCACTACTTTACTTTTTTCTGTTCAGGAATTCTTATCCAATGTTTTACAGAAACAACCTCTCTGGTCTCAAACTGCAGTGTCTCATTTGTTCCAGTGATTCAGAAAAGCACTCTGTGACACTATGGAGGTATATATAAAATCTTAATTTAAAATATTTATATACATTTGTACTTGTTTGACCAGGTGGCTTTTTAACACTTTTTTCTGAGATGTGAAAAAAATCATTACAGATCCTACAGATAATTCATTTCAAATCATAACTTTAAACTTTTGTTAATCAATATTATTTTTTTTTCTCTTAGTTTTATGACATAAGTCCAAATATTCACTAAAATAGGTTCTTTGGTTTCCCATAAATCATGAAACAACAGTGTTGACCGCAAATTCTGATTCAAAGTGGAATTTCACTTGGTCTGTGCAAATTATTCAGTTAAAATACTTCTGTGCTGGAGCGCTGCGTAGTGTAGAGGTCCACGTACAGAGGCTGCAGTCCTCAAGCCAACTCCCACCATGAGACCTTTGCTGCATGTCTTCTCCTCATTTCTTTCCACCAATTTCCTGTCTAGTGACTTCTCAATAAAAGCCCCTGGTATTCTGGAATTGTGCCGCTGAGGGTGGCAGCAGGTTGGAGTAGCTCTGTGCTTTTTTAGAGATTTTTTTCTTTTTTTCGAGCACTTCTTCCTGCTTGTTTTTTTTTTTTTTTTTGGACAACTGTTCCTTGTTTTGGATTCTGTGTGGTTGGACTGATTCTTTGGCAATACTTTTTGTATTTTGCTATTTTTTATGATGCGTAACCATAGTGACAAGGAGGTTTATAACAGAGAGCAGCTGATAAACATTGGAAAAGCTGAAATAATACCACATCTCAAGCCAGAAATACCAGTGGAGTTGAAAAGGAGGCACTGTGGTTGCAGAGTAGGAGCAAAGAGGAGCGAGAGGAGGAAGTTCAAACCATCGCTACCATCCATTGTAGTGGACAACGTGAGATTGTTAGCTAACAAGATGGATGAACATCAAGCCCTGACAAGTACTCAGCAAGCGTATAAGGAATGCAGCATAATGTGTTATACGGAGACATGGATGCAGGATTGTATCCCCGACTCCAACGTCCCTCTCTGCCAGGCTTAGTGACTATAAGAACAGACAGATTTAGAGAGCAGCAGGAAAAGGAAGGCAGGTGGATTAGCAGTGCCTATGAATAACAGACAGTTCATCAGGACATGTTACTGTGAAGTCTCGTCTCTGCAGTTCAGACATTAAACTCTTGGCAGTAAGTTTCTGATCATATTATTTACCAAGAGAGTTCACCAGTGTCATTTTGGCACCCGTTTACATTTCCCCCTCAGCTGTTGCCGATAATTCATGCAATGTCATCAGTTCTGTTGCTGCTGGGATACAGACACAACACCCTAATGTATTTGTGGCAATATCTGGTGACTTTAATTATGCCTCACTCTCTTCTACACTGCCAACATTTCACCAGTTTGTCAGCTGCTCCACCCGGAAAAACAAGGTTTTGGATTTGTTTTACACTAATGTCGAGGATGCATATGTCTCCAAACCAAGACCTCCTCTGGGGAAATTCGACCATAATCTTGTTTTTCTCTGTTCTGAATACAAACCCCTGACGAAGAGGCTACCTGTTAGGAAGATGGCTCAAAACAAGCCAGGAGCACCCCCAGGCTTGTTTTGAAGCAACTCGTTGGACTACTCTCTGCCTGCCACATGGAGATGACATCAGTGCCATGACTATATGAACTTCTGTGTGGACAGTACACTCCCCACCAGAACAGTAAAATGCTTCCCGAAAAACAAACCATGGATCACCAGTGACCTAAAGGAACTGTTAAACAAGAAAAAAAGAACCTTTAAGGAACAAGACGAGGAGTTATTGAGGAAGCAGCTCAAAGTGAAGATTAGAGACAGAAAGGAGAAGTACAGGAAGAAGCTAGAGAACAAACAGCACAGGAACAATATCAGAGATGTGTGGTCAGGGATGAAGAAGATTACAGGCTACAAGCAAAATGAGCTCAGCTACATGGAAGCCAGGGCAAATGAGTCAAACATATTCTTCAACAAGTTCAGCTCAGGAACAAGCCATACAGACATCCCACCTTCCTCTGACCCTCTGCTTTCCTGTCAAATCTCAGATGTTCCATCTTCCACCTCAGTCATGGACCCTTCTGCTTCCACAAGTTTGTCTTCAATCTAATCAGGAGATACTGCTGCTTCCTTTGTCTCCCCCGCTCACTTCTCTATATCTAGAAGTCAGGGGAAGAGGCAGTTGAAGTGACTGAACCAGAGCAAGGCTGCAGGTCCGGATGGTTTCAGTTCCAGAGTTCTGAACTCTGTGGGATTCTCCAACATCTCTTCAACATTAGCCTGACCCAAGAGAGAAGGTTCCACTGCTGTGGAAGAGATCCTGCCTGGTTCCAGTACCAAAGAAAACTCGCCCATCAGTCATCAACGACTTCTTGCCCTCACATCCTACATCATGAAGGCCCTGGAGAGACTCTTGTTGGCCCACCTGAAGAGCCCTTGCAGTTTGCTTTTTGTCATGGAGTTGGAGTTGATGATGCCATCATACACCTACCTCAACAAACCCCCTGTCATCTGGACAAAGCAGGCAGCAATGTGAGGATCATTTCTTTTGTGCATTTAACACAATTCAGCCTGATCTGCTCTGTGAGAAACTCCAGAAGACACAGGTGGAGGCATCAACAATCACCTGGATCTATGACTACCTCACAAACAGACCACAGTTTGTTAGACTGAAGGACTTTGTGTCTAACCAGGTGGTCAGCACCACAGGAGCATGACAGGGCACTGCTCTCTCACCACTCCTTTTCACTCTGTACACTTCAGACGTCCAGCACAAGTCTGACTTCTGTCATCTACAGAAATACTCAGTTGACTCTGCCGTTGTCAGGTTTATCAGAGATGGACAAGAGGTTGAGTACAGAGAGCTGGTGGACCGCTTTGTGTCATGGTGTGGGAACAATCATCTCATCTTAATTGTGAACTAAACAAAGGAGATGATTGTTGATTTCAGGAGGAACAGGGTTAGATCAAATCTTGTTTCCATCATGGGAAAAGAAGTGGAGGTGGTTGAGGAACATAAATACCTCTGTGTTCATCTGGACAACAGACTGGACTGGAGACGCAACAGTGAAGCATCTATAAGAAATGATAGAGCAGACTGGACTTCTTGAGGAAGCTAAGATCCTTTAAGTTTTGCAGCCAGATGCTGCAGATCTTCTATAAGTCTGTTGTTGAGAGCGTCATCTCTTCATCGATCAGCATCAGAGCCAGGGACCTAAAAAGGCTCAACAGCCTGATAAAGAAAGCTGGTTCTGCTCTGGGGAAGACTGTGGAACCTCTGGAGATGATGATGCAAAGAAGGAATCTTCATAAAATCTAGACAATTATGGACAACCCTGACCATCTTTTTCATGAGACTGTCTTGAGAAAAGACAGTTTCTTCAGGTTCAGTGTGGTACAGACCGCTTCAGGAGATCTTTCCTGCCAACAGCCATCGCCATCTTCAATGGCTCTTTGAAGAATCTTGATGAGCGATAACAACATTTAATTTCCCTTTGGGATTAATAAAGTATTGTTTAATTTGAATTTGAAATAAAAGAAAAATACTACTCTCCTAAATTAAATATAGATCCTTTAAATCAAAGTTTGTGATCAGTAATACCTTCAATTCACAGAATTTAGGTTAGCATTTTATTTGAACTCAGGTAAGAACCTTGGGTTCTGACTTAAAGTGATGTACTTTAGTGTGAACATGTTAGCCTAAATATGTTGTAATTTTCTAATTAACTAAAAAATTGCAGCTTATGATATCGCCAAAATTCATAATTACTTCAAAAATGTACATCTTTTGTTACATTTGTCACCCATGGAGGTCACCATTTTTTCACCCGATGGGTTGATGACACGTTTTGGTCCATTCTGGTCATTCTGGAATCTAAAGCGTAAACACAGGAAGACTAACTTTACCTGAGTTGTTTTCTATCTTATTGCGTTCGACTGGTGTAATTTTAGATAATGCCACACTGTGTCACTGTTGGCTGTAATTTAAAAAAAATCCACCAATCGGACCAAGGCCACCCTAAACAGCTGTTACCACCACACCAGAATCTAAACAGCACAGCTGTTGCCGAACCGGACACAGCGCTACAGACGCTGGGAGAAACGTCAAAGACAAGCAGCGCCAACGGAGCTATTAGTACTGCAATTGCTAGCGGAGCTAGAACACTGTACTGAATGTGAAACCACTACGACACCGGACAAAGCTTGGACTCTAAACAGCTGTTGCCAAACCAGAAACAGAGCTGTCAAAGTACTTACCAGACCACACAGACTGACCAGCAGTACGTGTCATTCATCGTTTAATTACAGAGCTGGAGGCAGCAGCAATCACCAGCTCTTACACCAACTCTGTCCTCTTCCTCTGTTTGGTCCTCCTCACCTTTGTTGCTTCTTGTTATTTCTACGATACAATCAATTTCAGTGCGCTCCGTTTCAAATTAAAAAGGCTTAATAACGTTACTCATCACTGTTTTGGCTAGAGGAGCCAGGCAGTTGGACCAGTTTTGTTGTCATTTACCCAGAATGCATTGCAGTATGAACAACATGGCTACTTTCCTGTGACTATATTTATAAAAACTAAATAACCTACAGTATTATTACTGCATTGCTTTTACATCTAAAATAAATATTTTCCTTATAAGGTCCATTGTTACAACTAATTGTGGATCCTTTAAAATTAGAGGGAAAAGGATGAAGAGACTAAAAAACAAGCAATCGCTGACATATCTGGATACTTTTTAAGTAGATATCCAACCTACCCTTCCCCCTACCACAATTCATAGCAGGGCAGATACCTTAGTCACACATGCCGCCATACTTTTTGCTGCCTAACCTGTCTTCATGTAAAAACATGTCCACATCAGATGGCTGGCATTCCACTGAAGCAACTCAGTAGAGCTGTCTGTCTGTGCACCTCCCACTCTCAGTGAAATGCACCTACAACCCGATTTCTCTCTTTGGGCACCTTTGTGCACACATTTTACAGTTTCTTCTGTATGTTTGCCACATCAGTGCTCCATAAAAGGTGAAAGGAGTTCAATCAATCACAATAGAATAGGCCACATGCAATAAAGAGAAGCTATAGACAGGTTGGTCAATTAATGTTATATAAATGATCTACAAAATGTAATAGATCAATTAATCTATTAATTCAAAACTAAAAATATATAAGAATTTAGACCGTAACAGATAATGGTCAGCATGCCCTCAGTTTGCAGAATCTGGGCAGATTTTCAGTGGGAAAACTAATCTTATATATCATTGATTTCCGTGCCCTAAAAATTGAATGGTGTTCCCTAAAAAAAAGAGCCCTCCTGATTTTCCGCAGAATGGGTGTACAAATTGCTGCAGGGCAGACATAGGAGGGCCGCTATCAAATTTGAAGTACTGCACTCAATCAATTGAAAATTGAATCATAATAACTTCATAAGCATGAAATATAAATATACATGCAGTTATGGTTCTTGCAGGAATGGTGCAAGCCCCTCCTTCTGCTGCACGGCAACCAATTAAAATGAAACCAATGATCAGATGTTTCTGCCACAGCAGAAAGCAAGTAATGTAATCTCCTAGGAGTCGACAGACACTAAGAGAAACTTACTCCACTACGAAAAATATGAAACTTTTGTTGCTGTCTGCTGTCACAGAAAACTCTAATCTTTCGCTGTTTGTCACTCCCATGTGTCAAGTCCGTAACTAGGGGTTGCATATTCATATACTCATATTTTTAAAGTCAACGATAAAATGATAAATAAATGGAATCGACGTCGACTAGTCACAGTGACGTAATAGGCACGCAAGTGAAAATGCTTCACAGCAACTTACAGGCTTTATTAGCAATATTAACGGCAAATAATGACAAAAACATTGCTTAGACTAAGTCTCTTATTCAGAATTAAAAGAACAAAAAACAGAACATTATCCCAAAATTTTCATCACCAGTTGAGCAGAGGTGCACAAAGTCGAGTCTAACTTTTTCTTTTCTGTCTTTTCAAACACTAGCGGGTACCAATGACTGCATATGCTCTTCTTGGATAGCTGGACATATTCTAGTCAAATTATTACAGTGACCACAATTCCGCATGTTGGAACATCATAAACTATACATATTATGAATGGATCCCATTTAATTACAGTTCAGTTCAGTGCAGCCACCTGGATGCTCCATAGCTCTCTGACTGCGGTATGAACCCACAGACGGCGGTAGAAACAGCCTCAGCTTGAACTTTGTTTCTGCTGTCAAACAATATTTTTATAAGAGCGAAAAGCTACCAGGTTAGAAGCTTCAATACGCAGGGGAACGAATTATAACCTGTTAAAATGAGGAACAGGCTTCACATTCTTCTGTTTATAAAAAAAACTACAAAATAGAAACATACGTCCAATATGGAACATATTCCATTAATGTGAACCCCTGACTCCAACCAGCCTTCTGCAATATAAGCACACAAATATTCTATGTGCTAAAAATAAGACCCATACACAAATAAGATAAATATAGTCAGCTACCGACAAACCTGATTTTTAAACATAGACAACAGCAATGGATATGTAACAGAACACCATTTGGTTATTCTGCTCCATTCATGGTCTTTAATTGATACAGACATACTCCATGTTAAACATTCCATACAGAGGTTGTACGAATCAGAACTGAAAGACATGACAAGCAATCTAAAGGAAGTGGCCCTGTTCATCAAAGTGAAACCGAGACAGATCTTCCCCACAGAACTTTTAAATAATAATTATCAGTAACATGCAGCCTTCTGATTCTTCTTAAAAAAGATATTATGTTTCAATTTTCTCTTCACCAAATGATTTTCAAGTTACTCATGATTATGTGTTCCAAGTAACCAGTGGTGGGAAGTAACGAAGTAGAAGTACTTCTTTACTGTACTTCAGTACAATTTTTGTGTATCTGTACTTTATCCATCCATCCATTTTCTGTTCACTCTTGTCCCTTAATGGGGTCAGGAGGTGCTGGTGCCTCTCCAGCGCTCTGGGTGAGAGGCGGGGTCACTGGACAGGTCACCAGTCTGTCGCAGGGCAACACAGAGACACACAGGACAAACAACCAGGCTCTCACACACTCACACCTAGGGACAATTTGGAGAGGCCAATTAACCTGACAGTCATGTTTTTGGACTGTGGGAGGAAGCCGGAGAACCCGGAGAGAACCCACAGGGAGAACATGCAAACTCCATGCAGAAAGACCCCGGGCTGGGAATCGAACCCAGAACCTTCTTGCTGCAAGGCAACAGCTCTACCAACTGCGCTACTGTGCAGCCCTATGTAATATGTAATATTCAAAATGTAGTAATTTTCAGGATTTTTGCATAAATAAATTAGAAAATTTGAATGAAACATTTTTGAGTAATAGAGTATTGGAACATTCAAGTTGGGCCTCAGACTCACAGAGGTGACCAGTCATCAGAACAACACATGAAACCTAGTTGGTCATTCCTGACCATCACACAGACATTGATTTACTGTCTGTCCTGTTAACTCGGAGCCTTCATTAGCTCAGAAACCAAACAGCTCAAGCCTCTCTACTTGGACACGTCTGCTTTAATGACAGACAGGCAGAGGAGAACTAACCAGAACTTCTTCATAGTCAAACCCAGTGTCAACACAGACGACTTCTACATCCATCTGTTGCTTTCACATTCATTTTGACGGTGTAACTGCTTTGCTTGATGGTAACCATGTTTTATTCTGTTCAGGAAGTAATCATGCTACCATACTTCTTTAATTGCTGAGGCTTCTTTAATGCTTTCACCTTGTGATTGATATCTGTTGTTGTCCTGAGAGGAGAAATCTTTTATGTGTTTCAGAAGCAGCTATTTGGCATCGAAGGACCCTCATCTGTGCAGCTGACTGGTTGGAGGAAATACTTCAATAGCTACACACTGCAGGGCCGCAGAAATGTACATAATGCACTTAAATGCAGCACTTCACATACATCACATATTTAAAACACATATCCAGTCCAGTATAACAATTCACAAAACAGAATTGTTGTACTTTAAATTTTTCACATTTTGTACACTAAAGCCACTAACGTCAATTCATTTAGTTGGGATCGGATGTAATAGGGCATCACAAATAATGCATATTGTAAAGTGGAAGGAAAAGTTGACTTTTTTAAAATGGCAGTATTATTTGTTTTCCAGGCAGATAGTGCCATTTTATAGCACAATCAAGTAACTATGATACCTTCAGTATTTATAAAAATGCTATATATATCAAATATGACTTAAAATAAATTTGATTTCATAATTTAATGCCTTGAAATTAGGCTTCTGTCTCTTTAAACTCCTGCTCTTCCTGAAACTCCACCTTTTAGGAAGTCATCATAACGTCGCCCCTCTATTAACCCTTTTTACTGAGAAGGGGCTCCTATAATGAACTCACCAGTTCCACCAGGTGTTTGCTAATTACTTCTAGCTAGCCTGAAGGAGCCCAGTGGTGGAGACTTGGGGGAGGCCTGCTCTGTGAGGTGGAAACTCTGAAGCTTGAAAACTGCAGCTCTGAGGAGGAGCTGCGCCTGAAAGGCTGGGCTACGTCCAACCAGGCGTTTTGCACTGCTGAATGGTTGCCATGGAGATAAAAAGATTTCTCAAACATGTATAAAAAAATCGAGGTATGTTTTTGGTGAAGAAATAACATTATAAACTAGTGTTATAATGTTAAATAATTAAATCCAATCAAATCTAAATAACGTTAAAAAATATATATATGAACCAGTGAGATTAAACTGTTTAAATTCAAGAAAAACATCACACATCGGTGTATGAGAAGCAACTAGAAGCTGATCAGAACCTCAGCGTAAAGAGGATTTTTTTTCATGTAAATAAAGCGCAGCAGCCACCGGGATGGGTTCAGGATCACTGCGAAGGTTTCTGCTCCAAACCAGCTGGGCTGAACACTTGTTTCAAGCTCTCAGCTTATCAAATTTTTACCTCCTCTTAATTCCTTGGACTGTCTTTCTTTCACTTCATAATTATGCACTATGATGTGCTGGTCAATCACAAAATCCCAGCATAGAAAAGGTTCAAAGGGTCTAAGTTGTTCTGCATATGAATAAAGGAACTGTCCTTTTGTGTTGCAGTGTGTCTTGGCTACTTATGGGGTCCTGGTGCTCACAGCTGCAGCTTACCTGATGCACAAACAAAACCAAGAGGGAAAGACGTCTGCTTCCACGCACTGAAACTCTGCTTCACTTGTTGTTATTCTGTGAAGGAAATAAGATTCTGGAAGCTCTGAGCTGTTTACTGAGTATTTTATCATGTCAATAAAGGCTACGCTCATGCTTCTCTGGTTATTGTATTATTGAATTCAGGTTGAGCAGAGCAAGATTTCAGTGTTTGCTCTCGTCATTATGTTCTCACAAGATGCTCATCTCCTGTGATGAGTCTGGACTGATTGTGTTTTCTCACCAGCCCTCCCTCAAATGTTTTTGGAACATTGTTGCATGTGACTGAGATGTTGAGCAAAAACAAAAGTGATAGTAAGTTTGCTTTGTACTGAAGCTCAATTTATTCATAGTTTGCTGACTTGAAAGAACAAATTATTCCTAAAATTTTATGCATTGTTTTGTGTATGTTGGGACTTTTTTTATTATGACCAGCGTGCAACATTTTGGTCAAGTGGAAACGCTGACATGATGTGCTAGAAGTGAAACAATCACTGACCTCAGAGTACTTCTCAGGAACTGGGAGGAACTCAGCTACAAACTCATCTAAAAAAAGAAGTCAGAACAGAAAGCTGCGGTAGGCAGTCACATATTTCAAACCACAGCCTTTAGTGTTTATTTCACTTTTCTACAAATATTTTGAACTTGTTTACCTTCCATTGGCCAAATGTTTATGCTGGAACACTGGGAAAATTGGAACAGAAAAAGAACTGCATAACTCTATTCATTTGTGAGAATTTCCTGCAGTCAGGTTGCCATTACAATGGCTTTGACTCACCAAGTCAGACTTTAAAAGCTTACAGATTGGGTTCATTTTAGCTGATTTGATTCTATGTTTAAAAAGTCCACTTTTTAGTAGGTTACTGCTCTAGAATGGATTTAATACTTTAAATTTCCATATAAAATGCACTTGTTTAATTGGTCATCATGTTTGAAAACCACTTTGAAAGTAGGAGGTTTGGCAGTTTCAGGTCTTCATGGGTCTGTTTCAACAGACAGCAGTGACTGCTGCCCCTCAATCTGGGAAGGTTAAACTATTTGAAATCAATCATTCTTCAGTGAGATATAATATCACTGATATTATTGGATGGTTCAATGTTCAGATAAACCCAGCAGCCAGAGTTTGCATATTTAAATGTTAACCAGAGTACACTTAGGAGAAAGTGAACAAGTATGGTCTGTTTGGACGTGTTCTCAGATGAAAGCCTCTTCTCTCTCGACCAACAGGTGGAAGACTTGGGTTTGAAAAGTTTTATCTGAGTAAACCAGCAGGCTCATCTCTAAATGGACAGACAGCAAGGTAAAAACTCTTGGCATTATGCACAGTAACATGTTTGAAGGGAATAAACCAATGTACTGTATTTCAGAACAAACTTTTCATACCGACTATCAAACATGGTGGTGGAGGTGTGATGATAGGAACCGGGCACTGAGCTTTCATTGATCAATCCTCAACTGTATTCCAGAGTCGAATGTGAGGGCTGAACCTTGAGTGACATCTGGGTCTGTTCCCAAACTGTTCCCAAACACAGCAGCAACAAGATGGCTGGATCAAAATATTGCAGTATTTGTGTCTGACAAATACTTTTTCCATTCTGGATTTTATCTTTGTTCATGAAATCATGAACTAATGGAATTTGCTGTGGTAAAACCTAAATCATTTCAGAACCAAGTCAGTGTTAGTTGGTTCTGGGTAAATGAGTCAACTTTTGTGATGCCACTTTTTATTAATCTTTGTTAATCTTGGCCCCAATAAAGAAAATGTATCAGATATGCATGTTCTCTTTGTATTATACATATATATTTTGCTAAGCAACGCTGCATTTAAACGATAGAAGAGTTTCCACGCACACATATATGAATACCGCTGCTGGAAGATCACGTGATTTATAAGAATCAGCCGCCGAGAAAGAGAAAGTGAAAGCAGCGGCTGCTGCAACACCTGATCTGCTTCATGACTCCACCTTCAGAAATATAGTAACCGAAAGCACAAGGTTTCTGCTAAAACTCCTTCTACCCTCCGCTTGCAACAGAGAAGCAGCCCAGAGCTCACTGCTGTCAGTAAGTAGATCACAAAGTTTCATTATTTACAATTTGAATCAACATGCTATTAAAATGTATTTGCGCCCATCTTGTGCGTAGTGACGTGTCACAAGTGTTATTTCAGGCTGGAGCCGCACTGACAGATGAGCTGTTTCACAGTATAATGGGGAGTTACAGAAACCGGGCTTTGGTTGAATATCATTTACTGAGCAGAACGTAGTTGTTTTTTAGTTTTTTTTAAGGAAGATGGAATCATTCAGACTGATCCGGAAATCCTTATTTCAAAACTAAAAGCTTCAGTGCCAGAAGTGACCCACAAACAAGGGTCTTGGAGTGACAGAGTTACTGTGAAGGCTATGAAACCCTGATTAAAATCTGCAGCTTTGAAATTTTACTGGATGCAAATAAAAGTGAAACCAAACTGCAGTTTGTTAGTTAGAGAATTTGTAAAATATCAAGTTTATAGTTGAAGGCTGCTATGGCGTTCTGCTCATCTCTTACTGTTCTTCCAGATCAGAGTTCAGGACAGGACTGAAAACCTGAATTTTTCATTCATTGGATTAAAGCTAATTTTGGTGTGTATTGCACTAACCAAACAGGTAGTATGAACTTTTACATAGTACTTTTTACCAAAAAATAATAAAAGTTAATAACACCATATTCATAAATAGAAATGTTTAAATTTCAGCTAGTTTCTGTCAAAGAACCTCTAGCATCTTTGTTCTTTCTGCAATGACCTTAGAAAAAAAGTCCTGGAAGTTCAGAACTAAAAGAGATCCATAAATCAGTGCATCTCTGAAAATTTACTGGCATTATTTTTCACAAAACTTTTGATTTATCAGGAATTTTTGTGACTTGGAGAGAAAAACACATGGCTTTACCTTGACTGTAGCAGTACACATTAGTCCAGTTTCACTCAAGAATTCCTTTCACATCTTCAGCTTATTCAGGATGCAGCAGCTGGACCAGCAGACATGACCTCACCCTTCCTGTCCTCAATTTGTCGACTTCCTGTGCAACACAGAATTCATTTTAAAATCCTAATGTTGGCTTATGAATGCATAAACAGTCTTATTCCTGAAAAATTGTACATTTTCTGAAGATGATAGTTTGATAGTTTTAAACGAGTTCCATAATACAAATGTAAGCACTTTGCAACATTTTTCTCAATACTTAAAATATATAACAGGTTTTCACTCAATTATAGTGTTAGTAATTTTTTGTAATCATTTTTGGGGGGGTTGAAATTTTGGCCAAAATCTTTTTTTTTTCTGCAAAAGAACATAACACATAACTGCAGATACATTTTGTTTAATTGATATTGTGATATTCCAGATTATTACCATTTATGCACCAAAGCATGCACTTCTATGCTTTATATGATTTTTGTTTAACTCATGCTGTTTGTTGATGCGTTTGTGGTACCAAACATGGTTGGAGTTTTTAGTTTTTAGGTATTTATCTAAAAGAGATGTGAGAAAGAAATGTTAATTTTCAGTTTTTGAGCCAATCAAGGAATAATTTGACATATTTGATCTTTTGCAGATTGACTGGTGCATCTGTTACCAATCTTTATTTTAGCTGAGATATTATAACATCTAAAGTAAAATAAAAGTTATTGTCTTCTGCCAATCTCAGGTAGCCATTCAATATTTTTTTTGCCATTCAATACTCAGCTGAAGATGTCTAAACTGCAATGCTTGAAACAATTTATTTGCCTTTTTTCAGTGTTCTGTAAATAGCTATAATATTATACCTTTATTGCAACTCATATCCTTTCAAATTAAATGAACAGTGTTGTTGGACATTCACATGACCGAGTGAAATTAACCGCTTAAAGTATATAATTGTTGAAAAACCAAAACCAAAACTAAAATACAACGAGCACCAGGCGACATGACAAACAGAACGACTGTGTAAGCAGTGATTTGTTGCTGCCAGTTTTCAACAGATGTTTTTATAGTAACATCTGAGATTTCCTGTCTTTATCTTCCTTTGTTGTAGATCACCTATGTTTCACTGGAAGATCACAGAATACATCCATGCTCTGCCCTCCTGTCAGAACTTTGTGTAAGAGCCCAGTTCACACTGAAGCTTCATGGAGCCTCAGAGAGGACCTGGCTGCCGATGAGCGAGCGGGAAAGAGCCCATGATGGAGAGCCTGCTTGTGAAAACAGACAAAACCGGTGCAGTGGGCGGTCAGGAAGAGGATTTTCCATTCTAGGATGGTCAGAGACAGCCTGGACAGAACATCTGATCAGAACCAAAAACAGGAGCCAGCAGCTGAGCCACAGAGTCCGAGACAGAACCCAGAGGAGTCCCATCGACCCGAACGAACAGCAGAAAAACTTAACACAGAAAACAAGGACCCTGCAGGATCAAAGCTAGACTTTCTGCTCTGGTGCAAGCTCAAATTCGAGGAGGAGCCCGAGTCCTGGAGGCTGGTCAGTGTGCAGTTTGATTTCTGTACAGCAGCTATGTGCTTTCATTACTGCTGAGTGTTTAGACCAACAATATAAAAGGAACAAGTGAAATCAAGAGAAAGGAACATTTCACTTAGCAGGTTTTCATGTATTTATGCTGTATAACAAAAGGCTATTACTATACATATATAGTAATGATCAATTCCGTATTATTTTTTAAGTATATTTATTTCAGTACTTTAGTTCAGAAGCTGGAACCTATAATATTGGTTTTAGTTTTGATAATTAAGTCTTAAAACTTGTGAAAATATGGTTTCTTGTTTAGTTAGAATATTACCTAAACCTGAACATTTTTTACTTTGGATGTAGAAAGGTTATGTTATAGGTTCCACAATTATGTTGACAACTAATGACTTGACAGTTGTCTAGAGCAGGAAGGGTCAGCCATGGCTAGACAGATTGTTTAGAGTACATAGATGAAGACTGAGTGGAAGGCCATTATGTCCTACATGCAAGTTACCATGGATACGTCAGTGTTCGGAAGCATTGACTCCTCCTGCAGTCCACATCTTATGACTCTTCTCCAAAATCCCCTCTGGGCTTTGCTTCAAAATACTCTTGAGCCTGAGTTCCTGTTGATTCTACTACATATATTCCTTCCATTAAACTTTCCACAAAAGGTGCTTAAGAACATGTCAATGGCTTTCTGCTGGACAGTTGTGGAGTCAACTGTCTTTCCTGTGATTGTGTAAGCCAGTGGTGCCCAAAGTGGGTCTTAGAGGGCCGGCATCCTGCATGTTTTAGCTCCCTCCCTGGTTTAACACACCTGCACCAATGATGGTTCATTAGAGGCCTAAGAAGAACATTGACCTGCTGAGGAGGTTGTTACTACCACCAGGGAGAGAACTAGAACATGCAGGACCCACTTTGGGCACCACTGTTGTAAGCCATAATGTCACATTTCTCTTCATCTTACAATTTTTTGTAAACCTGAATTGGGGCCTAAGCCAGAACTAAATGTTACTTTTTAAACTGAATTACTGAAATTGTTTCACACCTCTGTTGCATTTTATTGATCTAAAATGCACCTAGATGAACAAAACAATGCTGGCCATACTAACTTTATTCATAGAGCACTTTTAACACCCAAAGCACTAAAGTGTGCACTAGATGAGAAAACAGTTGCATGATTCAATAATGAATAATTGACAAAATCAAAATAAATATAAACAACCCAATATTAAAACAATCATGCAACCAGTCTAGATACAAATAAACTAAAAAGTTAAATAATTGAAAACTATTTAAAAGTCAACATCTCAGATGGTGTCAAAGTCCAGGCAGAAGAGTTGGGTTTTCAACTGGCTGCTGAGTTAATATTGGAAAAGACATGAACCCCAAACATTTTACATTCAAACCAATCGCAATTTTTACAACAAGATTTTTATTTATAGCTGAATGCTTAAGTATTTTTTTTGTTTTTACTCTAATAAGTCTTGTTCTAACATCAAATTTAGAATAAGGTCATCTGCATTCAGTAATTGAAAAAACTTTCATGTGAGGATTAAAACCATAAATAATTTTTTTCGATAAATGTTACCTACATTAAATATTTTAAGTCATATTTTGAAAAAATGCCTGAAGACCATGATTGTTTCATCATCTATGCATCTCGCAGATAAACCTACAGCTGTCAGGTGAATATGGCAGAGGAAATCTATTTCCTTCAAGAATGAATAGAAACATGCAAGACACCGAAAGATATATTTTAATGTGTGATTGTACGTAAAAAAACATTTAGTGAAATAGTAACAGGAATAATTTAACAGTATTGATGCTTTTGAAATGTTTCTTAACACATTTTTATGTGGGAGGGTCTTTATTCAAAACCTTCCAACATTTATCAGAGTGAACTTCAAACCTGATCGCAGAAACTTTTATCTGCAAACCTTTTAGGCCCACTTAGAAAATACTGTTACTGTATTGTTTTATGGTCGTCAGCTGCAGAGGCTCTCAAAACAAACTATAAAAATGAAACAGAAAGCTTCTCAGAATTCAAGAACTCACAGAACTTGAAGTACGATGCGAAAGTAGAAATCAAAGTCTGTGTTTTTTCAACGAGTTTCTGTTAATGTTTAAAAGGTGTATCTCAGATTTCAGGTTGTTAGATCAGCATTCTCATGGCTACTTTTATTGTTCTTACAAAGAGAAAGTAATACATATGTCTGAAGAAGAAGCTGAACAAAAATATAATAATAGAGTAAAGATTATTTCATTCCAAATGTCCAAGCAACAACAGAGACTTTGAGAAGTCACAGCAACAATCAGAAAAACTTTCAATGAAAAATAGTTCATTGCTGGAGCTCACAAACAGACATTTTTTTTTTTTTTACTATTTTTGCATTTTGCAAATATATATGACAAAACAACTCATCCATGTTTTTACTGACTGGAAATATAAAAATACCTACAAAGATTTCTTGAGAGTTTTACATAGAATAATGTAAGAACTTGTATTTCTCTTTTAGATTTATATTTTTTCTGCACCTAAATGCTTCAGATCATCAAATAATGACAATGTCAATAAATACAAACTGCAATTTTCAAACAATGATTTCATTTATTGTTGAGGAAAAGCTGTCCAAACCAACATAGCCCTATGTTTAAAAGTGACTGCTTTCACACCCTCACTAAATGATTTACAGTGGTTTTGTTTCAGCTTCACCAGCAACACCCAAACACAGAGAATTTCAAGAGCTGCCAATACTTCGATGGTACCTCCCTGGCAACATGAAGTAGACTAGAAGGTCTAAACAGAAAACATTATGAGCAGATCTGAAGAAGTCAAGAACATATGAAAAACAAAGTATCAGTCTGGATTACAAAGCCTTTCCTAAAGCTTGGAGGCATCACGGTGAGAGTTTTTCTCCATTGGTGGATAAAGGTCGACCAAATTTACTCCACGAGGAAATCTTGGAATCATCCAGAACGCAAAACAATATCCGAAGCAACTTACCAACAATCAAACATTGTAAAGATGTTTGGTGATCTGGAGCTGCTCAGCTCCAGATCCAAAGCTCTGCTGCTGCAGCGGATCTGTTTTGCAATCATCCTGATTGACTACAAAGCAGGATGATTTGTAATTGATGGAACCTTGAACTCTGCTGAAATTTTCCAGCTGTTAGTTACCTTAAGCTCAAGAACGCTTGGGTTATACAGCAGGACAACTAACTCTGCCTCAGAAAACAAAAAGGTTTTAGAATAGCCTAGTCAAAGACTAGACTTAAATCTGCAAAGAGGAGGAGAGGGCCACACCACCTGCACCACCTGCCTGTGGTGCAGGTGTTTTTTTTCAAGAGAAGAACACAGGAGAGGGCCAAAAGTAATCCACAGTGATTCACTATCAGTTATTGCAAACACTTGATAGTTGTTGTTTCTGCCAAAGTAATTATAAGGTTTTAGCAATGTGCAATACTTTTTCTCATAGAGCCAGGAGGATTTGGATGCACAATATGTCAGCACAATATATTGGTGCTAACATCGGTATGGGGTACGGGGCGACTGTGGCTCTGTGGGAAGAGTAGTTGTCTTGTGATCGGAAGTTTGTAGGTTCAATTCCAGCTTCCTCCTGC
>CAEGAE010057009.1:0-17111 GCA_903067095.1 Girardinus metallicus
GACTCAATAAAATCCTCCCAGGCCGAACTTGAAAACTGGACGTTATGCTGCTAACACTTAGCTTTCGTCAACAACTCGGGCGGAAGTGAGAACGCAAATAAAGTCCCGGCCGGAACACGGTGCGCTAAATAATAACACATAATATAACGAGGCTTCGAGGCAGATCAGTTTTCCTCGAGGAATTTTAATAATCGAGGTACTTGAATCACTCAAGGAATCGTTTCAGCCCTACTTTAAACCATAGCAACTGTATAACAGAAAATTTGTACTTATTATAACCTTAGCATACATTGATACCTGTTACCGGACCTACTTGTAACCAATCAGTAACTGCAACCTGCAATGAGTTGGATTGATTTCCCTGTGAGATATCGTGTGAGCTGTGTGTTAATCTTCTTTTGACACTGGCATTTCTTTAAAGATGTGGACTCGAGTTGGAAGCCATGGAAGCTGTGAAAAAGCTATGCACACCGTCTAGCAACAGGGCCGGGTACCAGGAAGGTGGCTGGGAAGTTGTGGTGGACAAGAAGGATATCAGAGTGTGGAAGAGGCAAATTTCCAACAGCCAGCTCTATGAATACAGAGGTGAGCATGGTTGCTATCTGACACCCAAGTTTCTGATGGACACATAGGATAACAATCTGAGTTGGCATTTTTGTTGTTGTTTTTTCCTGCAGTATTGGGTTCCTACAACGATGTCACACCAAGACAGTTCTTCAATGTACAGGTAAACTCTCATTAATCTCATTATGTTCCACTTAGTCTGTGTCACATTTAGAAGATCAGTCGACTGAAACTACTTTGAAGCTCATAGGAAAAAGATGGGTTTGGAAAAGTGATAAAAGTGCTTTTAACGCTGTTTGATATTTAAATGAAGATAACCCCACAGATAAAAGTGCCCTACTTCAAAAATAAAAAGAGCTGTTTTACTCTTTATTTACTTTTTGTGTTAAGAATAATCTGTATTCAGTATAGGTAACACTTGTCTATATTTTACAAGTTTTAAGTGTTTTAGATTTGTTAGCTGTAGCTCATTTTAGTCGAGATGCCAAGAAATCTACATAATAGTCCTTTATGACACTGCTGAATAAAATGTCAACTTCCACTTCTGCTGTTTCAATAATTGTCGATTATAAAGATAAAGTCCAGCTAAGATAATGTTTTGTAATGAAGTTTTAAAAACTTAATTAAAAGCCTAAAATTTGGAACAAAAATGCCTAACACCACCTCAGGGAGGTACGCTCTCATCCACTGGTGGGTTTGTGTCGTACTAGAAGCACAGAAATCTGAAAAATTTCTGTCTTTTTTTTTTTTTTTTATAGCTGTGCAGAGCGTCAGCATCTAACAGAATTACGCTTTGCATGGCCTGACTGATTCGCGTAGATGTAAACACCCTTAATTAGCATTTTCTTTTTCACAGCATTTTTAAAAATTCGCTCAAAATTTGTCACAAGGCTATTGTAAGCCATAAATGCTTGTTCTGTATTTACTAACACTTTTCCCTTTTCCCTCAGTTGGACACTGAGTACAGGAAGAAGTGGGATTCATTGGTCATCAAGCTTGAAGTGGTTGACAGGGACGCCAACACGGGCTCTGAAGTTGTGCACTGGGCGACACACTTTCCAGTAAGTTTGCTGCTTATCCTCCCCGCAATGTCTTATGTCTTATGAAACAAAGAAATTACCACAATTTTTCAGTTTTAGAAACAAATTTGTCTTTATTGTTCCTTCACAGTACCCGTTGTTTTCAAGAGACTACGTGTATGTGCGGCGGTATGATGTTGACGTGGAAAATAACATGATGGTCTTGGTATCCAGGTGGGGTTCATAAATATTTGCATCTAATTGTAAACCTGATTGGTATTTTGTACGTTTACAGACACAAACAAATCAGATGATGTGTGTATCTCATAACTTGCTGTATGTTGTTGTTTTGTGTAGAGCTGTGCAGCATCCTAGAGTCCCAGAGACTCAAGAATTCGTGAGGGTCCACTCATACCAGTCAAAGATGGTCATTCGTCCACATAAGTCCTTTGATGAGGTTTGTAATCGGTTTTGATTTATTCAGATATTTCAAGCTTATAAAAATGTGTGTTTTTAAAGTTTTGTATTGATTTGGCATTTTTCTTTGCAGAACGGGTTTGATTACTTGCTGACCTACAGTGATGATCCACAGACGGTCTTTCCTCGTTACTGTGTGAGCTGGATGGTGTCAAGTGGTGAGCTTTTTTTCACTGCCCTAAATTTTCAGTTTATACTTTTAACTCTTGTTAGCTGTATACAAACATTCAGTTAAAATGTATTTAATATACCAATTTCATACACGGAGCTGAAATAACCACCTTCACTGTCTTGGAAAGTAGATTTTAGGGGTTTCAAAAATGGATTATTTCGCAAATGTTTCTAGACTCTTCTCTGTTCTGCTAGGTATAATCAGTCTGAATATAGACTAACTGTGCAGTACAGCAAAGTTGCACTATTAGCCCTATTTTACTGCTAAAAATAATGTGCAGTGACAATTAATTTAATATAATTAAGGTTATAACAAAGTGAGCACAGAATCTTATGAACTTGATGTAACTAAATTGGTATTGTGCCAAAAACATGACTGGGGACTCATAATTTTGTCGTGAAGACACTTTTAAGCTGTAATCAACAACATAAGAACTATCATTATGTCGATATGGTAATTGTTACATAACAAAACAAGGTTAACCTAAAATCCCATTTTAGGATGCTGAACTATAATCAAACTGCTGTTACTAAACCATCTTGAGATTTTGTTTTTCTCAAAACATTGAGATTGTGGAAATGTTTTCTTAACAAAATATGACTTTGGCATTTCTCTGCAGATAATAATGTTATGAAAATTTTGCATAATGCTGTTCCCCCATTAGAAAAACAAGCACAGAATTTGTCTGGCGCTGGAAAAGTTTGAAAACTTACCTTTGGAAATTCTTGGAATATGTACAAACCCTGTGTATAGTGTTGTATCCTCAACGCTTGGCCGTCGTTCCGGTGATTAAAAGTGGATTTGTACCAGTTTTAAAACTTTTAATGCTTTTAAAACACTGATGCTAAACCTCAAAAATGTTAGACTTACATCAGAAACTGAATAATATTCCAGAAAATTTGGGGAAATCCTGGAATTTTTAAATTGCAACTTTGTAAGAACCCTGTCCATGTTTATTATCTATGTTGGAGAGTTTTTTTATTTTTTTTTTGAGTTAGTGGCGTATTTATCATATGTTCCTGAGTAAAATTGCTGGTGAACTCCCTGCCAGGTATGCCAGACTTTCTAGAGAAGCTCCATACTGCTGCCTTGCGGGCCAAGAACTTGGAGGTCGGGATTCACGACTACACCGGCATCATCAAATCCAGCGAGTCCAACCGTCAGCCGAGCCAGGAGCGCCTAGGTGCTGAAAACACACACACTGGTGGTCCTGGTCACATCTACGCTTGAGACGGAAGTCGTCCAGGAGTCAACTCTGGCATGTTTTAATTTGCACTTGAGTCTGTTTGAAGTCCTCCAATGAAACCTTTAGGGTACTGCTACAAATGAACCCCTTAACTGTCACCCCAAACACACCCACATGCAAGTCAATGGGGCCATAAGGACACCGGTGTCCTCATGACAGTTAAGGGGTTTGTAGTCCAGCCTGCAGACACATGTAGATGCCGTCATACTGTTTGTGAATGAGGCAGCCAGAATATGATGGATGGCAATACTATCCTTGTGGAGACAAGGTGCAGACTGATGACTGTGGCACAGTTTTGGTATCCAGCCAATCCCACGTGTCTCTCATCATGGTTTGGCAGTGGCGTGTCATAAGATCCAGCCAACTTTCCTGTTTGTGAAGAGGCTTTTGCCAAAGCACTGTTTCTCTCTCTTTGTTTTTTTTTCAAAGCTCCATGGAAAGTCATGTGGTTTGTCTTGACTTTGATACAGGGAGGTGAATATGACTGAATCCTGGTGGACTTTATCACTGAAATGCAAGGCCTTGACCCAATGAACCCACTGCCTGATGAAGAACTGTGGCCACTGTGAGAAACGCTTCACAAGAGGTTCCTGCATTTCATGGATGAGGAGGTTGTAGTATTTTTGCTGCACAATAGGGTCATTTTACTGGATAAGGGTATGTAAAAAAAAAAAAAAAAAAATTGATTTTTTTTTTTTTACATTTGAAGAAGAAAAACAGGAGTTTGTAGTCATCTCAGTATTCAAAGCTGCCAGCCTTCTGAAGATATTGCAGTCTTTCAGCAGTAGAGGCATAGTGTCTTACAAAAACCGCATAAATCCTCATTAGAAAATGTACGAAAGTGGTTATAGTGAGGAGGTTGTACAAAATCACAAAGCAGTGCCCTGCGTAGACTGTGCCACATGACAATTTGTCTGGATGTATATTTAAGTTCTCATTTCAAATCTTGGTTTTTGCGTTTCTCTGTTTATTTTTTCAGTCTGTGAGTTACGTGGTTTTCTCCTTTACTGTAGATTTGGCACATTTATCGTCTTTATGTGCAAAAAGCTTCACAGTACCTAACCCGAGTTTCAATTATACATTTTCTTTTTTTATGCAGGTTCTACTGAAACATCATATTGTTCTCCATCAATGTTTATAATGAGCTGTATGCAGGGTCTCTAATGAATGTACAAAGTGAACCACATGCTGTGGATTGAAACCTTGCCTAATTAAACTGTTTACAGCTTGTTAAACTGGCACCGACATGGTGTTTAACAAAGCCCTCCATGTTCTACTAAATTGTTATGTTCACAATTTGTAGTTGATGCATCTGAGTGAATCTCTAGTTTCAGTGTAATTCAGTCTGCTTCTTTTTTTGTGACAAAGTCTGATTCTGAATTTGTCTAATTTACTTCAGTGGTGAAGCATGTCCTGCTTTTTAAATAAACTTGGTAGTGTAAGATAAGAGAAATTTGATGTATTGAAATTTAAGTGTTTCAGATGCAATCTGTTGTAATCGAGCTGAAATGTAAAAATCTCTACCCAATAAAACATGTTTGCTACTGTCAAACGTGTGCATAGATTTTTAAGGCTTTCCCTCAAGCTGTGCAATCTTTTTCGCTGTTCTTATTGGCCCTTTATTACAAAAAGTTTAATTTAACCTAATTAAGTAAATGAGGAACAGTTCATGTTAACTATTTTCATTTATACTCAAATGGATTTTGATAAATAAAATGAAATAACCTGAATTTGGAGTCTAACCAGATCATCTAAACGTCTTTGTCTGTCTCACAGTCTCCAGCTTGAGAGCAGCTTTGATATATCATCCTGCCAGAGAAAAGGACAATCAGCAATGTCTCTGTTAAACCAATGTAGTCCAGTCTAATGGGATAAGGTATAACCCTCGTACTGCAGTCTGGGTGAAAGGTCGGAGAGAAGCTGCAGAGACGCCTCATGGTTTTACTGAAAGCAGTGCTGAATCGATCAGCTGCTGAAAATTTCTGTCAAAGTCATACTACAAAACATTTTGTACATTATACTATTCTTAATTTAGTATTTATTTAGTTTGACTAGTAAGCCAACTAGTCAAAAAAAAAATTTCTACATTTTCATCACCTTTACTAAGTCAATATAGAAAAATACTGAGCATTTTAATTTACATAAGTATTTTCTTTTTGAGTATATCTTTTGATTAACACTGTTTAAAATATAAATTCAGTTAAAATGGTCTCAGTTATTTAAAAACAATCTTATAAATGTAAAACTAATGCATCTTATATATCATTCTGAACTATAATTTTTTATTTAAACACCACACATTTTATGGGGTTTCTTCAGCAGCAGAGGGCATATTGGCTTGGATAATGTACTGTGCATTAAATAGGACTGTTACAAAAAATATATAATATATTTAGATATATTAAATACATATTTTTGATGTGGAATGAATTCTACACAATAATATAATTAAGGATAGTGTATTTATAGGTAGTGCAGCGTCTATAACCGTAATACATGATGGGGTTTATTTTGGCTTATTTCTTTCTTTCTCGTTTTTGAATAAAATTATTAAAAATTTTTTTCATTCATTGCTTTGCTGTATAATTTCAGATCATGAAGTCTGACAGACATGCTTTGGCCTTCAAGGTTTTACTCAATATTTGTAGTTTGCCATTTATGCTTGATAACGTTTGTCTTTTATATGCTTTAAATAAGGATTTCATTCATTCATGCATGGAGCACTCAGAGAAATCATTTTGGAGACGGGAGCAGCTCAAGTCCTCATTCATTGTTCGCAGCAATTTTGTTTCACCCATAGATACATAACTCTTCCATCTCTCTATCCTACATTAATTTCTTCCTTTTTTGTACATATTACCAAAGCAGAAAGAAGTGTGCATTAACATTTAGGAGAATACTTTATAATTTTCTCATAGCTTCTGTTCTGTACACTATAAATGCAAAGTAAATGTCAATTCTGACTTATGCACTGGTGGCTTATACATGAGAATAAGGCGATCTTGTATTCATCTGTGTGTGTCCTGTTTTCTGGATCTCTTAAAACTACTGCAGTTTTATTGATTTTCTTGTCTTTATTTTGATGAAGACATTTTGACAAGTCAGACAATGAACAAAATCAATGCTGTAATGATTTCATTTCCCAATGGCTAAAGTAGCTGGTAGTTATAATCCCTCCTTTTGACTTAATGTCAGTGTCATGGGTTACTAATGCTTATCAGTAATTGTTGAAATGTTTTCAATATGACCTTCAGAATAAGAAAACAAGAATAACAAGACAGAAAATATAGCTGAGGAGTTATAGTTTAAAAAAGGACATGAAGTTTGATGCAAGCTATTTTTATTCATGTAAATATTAATGATAAACCTGTGAAACACTTTCATGTTACATATTTATTACAAAGTATTTCTCCAGTAAGACGTTCACCATTTATAGTGCAAGGGTGGTCATTTATGGTGAGTTTTAAACTAGAAAAAATATATTTGTGGTTCTTATTTAAGACAAAATGAAAAAAGAATAGACAAAATATGAATCGATTACAATAGGAGACACAAGGAAATGAGGAGTCTGGTTTTCACAAATGAAATTTATTGATGCAGTGTATCAGTTTTGATCAGACAACAACGATTGAATTTAAATAAGTAGCTGAGCTCTGGATAGAACAGTACAGTAATTTCATCATTAATCCAGGTAAATAAACTCTAAATAAACTCATCCTGAACACTTGTGTTTCAGTCTTTGTGCAGCAGTGGTTTGATTTACGCATCTGTGACGCATCTGCAGTCCTGACAGGCGGAAGATCGTTTTAATGTATGACCTCTAGAGACTGAAATTATTGGACGGAGTTAAAAGCCACTGAGCACTTTCTGTAATTGATCGTTTCTATGAATGGGACATGTTTTGGCCACCCAGCTTGTAGATAATGACATCTTTATCTGTATGAATAATTTGAACTGCATGACCTCTGTCACACCACCACTCCACCTCCATCCAGTTTATTCTACTAAAAAAAATGAACACGCACAGAGAGCATTTAGTTTCAATTTATTAGTCATAGTTCTGAATTTTAATGTGCATCATGAAGTAAAACAAGACACGTTGGTTAAAACCAAACTCATAAAAAAAATTTATTCAGTGGTTTCCAGTCATTATCAAATCTTCATCCCTGTTATAGGTTTTCATATAGAGGAAATGCAAAACTGCGAACGTGTATATTTTGATACTGTAGATTGCGCTCACAAGCCTCCAAGGTGCTTGGCACAACCATGGACACAGGATGCACTGCATGGTTAGATCAAGCACAATGGAGTCTTGGGCAAAGACAAGAAAAGCCAACGCACATCATCAAAGTCTTATCGTCCATTCCCGCCAAAGAACAGTGCAGATTATTAAATTCATGTGGTAGAAGGGCTTTTACAAAAGAACATATTTTTTATTTCTTAAAAAATACATTTTCTGTTAGCCTAAGCTTAAATCCTAAAAAACTCTATGTTATGATTTTTCCTTCAGTTTCTACAATAGAATAATCCAGTTCAGTTCAGCGGCTTCTGCTACGTAAAAGTCAAAAAGTTTTTAAGAGTCCTATCTTGTCGCTTGATTGGCTAGAACCTTTGGTTATACTTAGATCCCGCAGTTAAAAACATCTGCAGAATATTAAAAAAAAATTAGTCATAGGTCATGCTCACTGCGGAAAAAAAGGGTACCACCCTTCCTGCGCACATACTGCGTCAAACCCCACCCTCTCGCCCTTCTCGCCTTTCTTTGAGACACGCCTGAACAAAAAGAAACGAGAAAATTCTGTAACTTATTTTTAAAATATGCATTAGAAAAACCAGATAATTTTCATTATGATGTGTGCAACAAGTTTTAGATTCACTGGCTTGCTTTTTTTCTTGCAAGTCAAATAGGTATTTTCCCACTGATCAATGAAAACTGAGTTTGGGCGATCTAACTTAGACTCATTGTGTCTCAAAGAACCCAGACTCTCGAATTTAGCTTGTAATTAACTCTAAAAGAGCCACGGTGGCCCACTGACCTCAAGAATTATAACGGTATCTCTGCAGTCCATCTGCGGACATTGACCATCTCCTCAACGCAAAGACACGACCCGTCTTACATCTCAGTACTAACCTTGTTATCGGCCAGTGAGTGCAATGTCAAGAGTCAAGATACCATCAAGCTAAGGGAGTCGTTTCCCCAAAAGGTTTCTCAATCTTGTTACCTTCTCCAGTGTCTCTTTCAGCTCCCCAGAGATGTCTTACTCAAACGAGAAAGCGTGGTGCGATAATCAACTTAGAGCTCAGGCAACTGAACCACTTTGTGTGATGAAATGATGTCGTAATGAATATCAATGCAGCAAGGAAAAACTCGCTGTTCTTAGGGACCAAACGGTGCAGGAGTTGGAAGGATTTGTGCGAAGGTGGTGGGCAATGGCGGTGGAAGTTTTTCAGGATGAGCATGTTTCCGTAAGATAAAGTAAAGCTGGCGGGATGATTTTAATGTGCTGATGATTATGACACATGAATATGCAATCTTACCTTACTTTTTCCAAGCTTTCAGAAGGGTCATCCTAACAAAGATCTTTCAGGAACTGCTACCAAATCATCTATAAATCTTGATTTTGAATAAAAATGTTAGAAAAGACAAACCAGATGTTAAATGCTCTTCTGACTGAAGGTCAAAGCAACCTACCTATCAGGGATTCACTCTAAATAAAATACTCTTCATCTACTTTGGATTTTCTGGACAACTTCTAGCTAAGAAACCCACCTTTTTGTCCCTTGGCCTCAGGTTGCTGTTTGGTGATGAAGATGTCTGGATGATCTGAGTAGAGTCTTGGGGTCTTCCAGCTTGCTCTACTTCTGAAAGACTGTTCTGACTTCGTCCTCAGCAGCCTTCAAGTCCCCATCTCCTGTGCCCCTCCTTCAAGCTAGGAGGAGTTGGCGACATTCTCTTGGGATAGGTGCTATGGCAATGAAGACTTGGTCAATCTGGGATTGGATACGGGGTTGGTGGAGTTTGGGGTAGGTGGGGGCAGCCGGTTCCGCATTTCATAAATATTAATACATAGTCTGCCCTCTCTAAATGGGTGGATTCTTTAATTTTGTTAGAGGGGGAAGTGCTTTATTCACTTAATGGCTTTTATTAGTGCCCAGTCCTCAACTCTTTCATTAGCTAAAGTGCTGCTATAATTTACAGGGTAAAAGGGGGAGTGGGGTAGAAGCAGTGTCTGGGGAGGGCTGATCCTGCTTTTGCTGGACAGTAGACCTCACGCTCAACTACTGTAGCTTTTACTAAAAAGCATCTGGTTAGTTGCATTCTGTTTATAACAAAAAATCTCCCTTTCTGAACCTTCTGGTCTTGTTGAAATTACCTTGATTTTCAAACATTGTCTAAAGACCTTGATTCTCAACATTGCATTGCAACAATTTAAGTATATAGATTTTGGAAAATCAAATGGTTTTCAGTAGAGTGCCAAAAACATTCCAGTATTGCCAAATTAAGTCTTCCAGTTTTTTCTTTCCAGAAAACTAATTTCACACTTCTAGTGAGTAGAGATAAATCAGGGCTGCAAATGTACTTCAAATAGCTTTTGTTTGATACATTATTCTCCACATGAGAAGTTTCGCCAAGTTTGTACGTCCCCTGATAAATCACAAGATACGTTGCTTTATAATAAGAGGGATTAGCTTTGCTCCGATTTTAGGTTTTCACCTTTAAAAAGCTCCATCTATATTCTTTTACTGTATTTGTCTATTCAAGACCACGTATTTACAGGAATCTGCATTCCTTAAAGCAGTTAAAACAAATAAGAGAAAAATAATATGCAATGGTATAAACACTAAACTCGGTGCTAGAATATATAAATTCATCACAATTTGGATTTCTATATACACAGCAAAGTTGAATTTGTTGAAATAGAAAACAAGAAAGATAAGTGATATTTGCTGCGTCGGCAGCACCGCTTGCCTCTGCACGCACTGAAGCAATCGGCTTTATTCGCTGACTTATATCTGCAGAAACAACATGGCTCCTCCACCCTCCACTGGTGCATGCAGCATACTAACAGCAGTCTCTACCAGAGTCCCTGGCTGATAATAAAAGCTTTACTTTTGCTCTCTGGAGTTTTGTTACTTGCAAACAGCTTGCATCTGATGACCCCCAGAACACATTTGAGTGAATGAACTGATTAACCTGAGTGGCTGTACCCCACAGGAGTAGGTGGGGGAGGAATGGGCCCAGCAGTCTGAATAACTGGCTTCATCATCAATGTCACATAAATCACTTTTGCTTTCAAACAAGGTTTTTTTTATTTTACCTCCTCTTCAGCCAGACTGAAATGTTCGCAGTGACACAAGTTCTTCAACGTCACACTGCAGAAACGCTTTAGTCTCAAATTACATGCAGCTCGTGCAAACGCGTGCAAAATGAACGGTGACAGAAGAAATAAGACAAATTCAATTGCATAATTATATTTTTATTGTACAGCTTCAGGTTGTTAATGCAAGCCTTAACCAACATTCAATATGAACTATTTATGGTGTTAGGTACTGCGGGTACTTCCAAATTTGTCGCATTGATGTCACTATTACAACAACACAGCAAACAACTTGATCACATGACAGAGGTGTTTTAATTGACATCTGGTGATATTTGCTGAGCCATGCAGTGATTCGAAACCCAGTTCACTTTTTCACCAACTGGATAACATCTTCATCCTCCATAACATGGTCCTTCCCCACTTTCTGAGGGTTGTGTTTCACAGAGGAGCCCCACACCAGCGCACTGGAAGAAGAAGCAAAAGAAAAAGAAAACCATTTATTCTTAGCTAAAATGATCAATTTACTATAGAGTGGCTAACATGGCAAAAACACATTTAGGTAGAGACAGAAAATGCCTCTAACTGCACGTGTCACAGTTTGAACAATCATCTCCCTTGAGGACGTTTAATGCTCTGAAGCACTAACACAGGGAGTGATTGATGGCTCTGCCTCACCCATTAAGAGATGCGGGTAAAATATGATACAAGGTACAAAACTAAACTCACATCCTGAAATGTCCAGAAAAATACTAGTTATTAACAAGATTTTTTCCAAATTAAATTAGGAATGCAGGGTCTGAAAAAAAAAAAAAACTTTTCTCAGACCCGGGATAATCCAAGTACTCGTATCTGAGTTTTATCTTAAAAATATTACAAATCTGAACGTTAACGTGAGTTTTAGCAAAGAGTGAATAAGTGCAGCAAAAGCTCTCCAAGTGGGTAATGGGTCCTGCAGCAGTTTTACAATTTAATTTTATTTACTTTACAGACACCTGCACAGTCTTGATGATAGAGCAGAGAACAGAACGTGTCCAAATGCAAAGCAGCATGCAGAATTTGATGAAGAGCCTGGCTATTGCCTTGGACAACGTGCAAATCTTGAAACTGCTCTGGATGTAAAATGCATCTGCAGGACCATCATTAATCTAACTGTGCTATTGTACAGATGCCAGATCTCAGGCTGACTCAGGCAGCACTAATATGACCGCTCTAAGCTGTGAAGGATAAAATTCCTCTTAAATAGAAAGAGGCAATTGTCACATCAATGTTCACTGATTTTTTTTTAATTAGACAGTTCTATATGTTAAGATCTGTTTGTTTACTTCACTCCAAGCGTATGTTTTGAATTATATACATGCAAAGATTATTTACTGTTTCAATTTAGTGTTTAATTGCAACTATATCTGCTAATCTAAACCTAAACAATATTTTTAAATTAAATTTGCCATTCATAAATATTTTCTTTTATAGTACAAATAGTATACATATCCTGGGGTGTTTCCATTTTCCTTTTATTTAAATTTTCTCATTAGGATTTCATTACAGCACAGTACTTCTAGTCTGTCGTATGTAATGCCTCTGACGATGTGTTCAATCGTTTACTGCAATAACTTTTTTTTAGCTTATGACAGCCATTGTTTCTGAAATTTGTGATCTTCATAAAAATCCCATAAAATCTACGAAACACACTAAATTAAGTGTTAAATCTGGAGTAACCTGTGAAGTACTTACTACTTCAATTCTTTGATGAGATTTTTGTGAATCTTTAAGCAGAAATCCTCGACTGAAGTTCGTCCGTCAGGGAGTACAACAGGAGACGTGTAATCAGGAAGTTGGCCTTTGGGTTTGGTGTAGCTGTAAGTGAGTACATTATCCCAATCAGATTTTAACTCGTCAATATGCAAATATTTCATTTTGCCCACTTCAGTCAGAATCTCCGCAGAAATACAAACAGAACAAACCAATCCACCCTTACATGCGAACAAGCTTCAGGTAGTCCCACATCTTCTCCAGCAGGTCATCAAAGTTCCAGCGGTGGTGGGCAGAGATTGGGACGCAGTGGGGCACCTTGTAGATGATGTCCAACTCCTCGATGGAGATCTGGTCGATTTTGTTCAGCACGTATATGCACGGGATGTAGACCCTGATGAGAAATGATTGGAGTCAGTAAGTACTTGCCTCTGGCATTAAATTTGACCAAATGTGAAAGGAGGAAAAAAAAAAAAGTCTGTCTTTATTAACTGCATTCTGCCTTCCACTTAAGTCACGACTTGAAGCAGAGTTTAACGTGACATTTATTTTTAGCAAACCGCAAGATGCAACACATCGCAATGTGTCACTGCTAATTTAATGAAGCCAAACTAAAATGGAAAAGCACAGTGTGAAGCTCCTCTTTTAAAAATACCAACTTATTGTTCTCTTACATTGTTGTGCAGATACTTGGTCCCACTCTCATTTGCAGCATTGCTTTAGTTCATTAAGTTTTACAGATACTAGTGACCGTACGTTTCAGGTCCACCACAGCTTTTGAAGTTAGAATATTGAACAGTCCACTAAAAAAGGTTTAGTTTTCCTTATTTTAAGATATGTTCTTTAAATTAGCTGCCTTGTTTGGGAACACTGTAATAATTGTGTTATAATTATTACAGTCTCTTCTCCTAGAAATTCTCACATTTAACCCCTCCCCCCCAAAAAATCTGATATGCAGATGAGATAACTGAAACACAGACTGACTGCTGTAATTTCTGTGCCTAGTACAGATTTTTGTTGATTTTCATGTGTTTTATTCAACATTCGTCACATAATCTTGTCTCGGAAATCAGCTTTTAAAGACAGTGAAGCTCTAACACGGAGGTTTAGGTGCAGCCGCACTGCTGTAGACGTATCGGTGGACATTTGATTTCAGAGAGCAACAAGCCACACCCAGAGAGACGAACGACAGAGAGCCCGCTTCAGCAGCTTACCGATTTCCCTCCACCACATCGATGAGGTCATCAGCCGTGACGTCGCTGCGCAGGGTGATGTCGGCGTTGTGGATCTTATACTCGGCCAGGATGCTCTTAACGGTTTCGGAATCTAGCTCACTTTGTGCGCACTGATGACACGGACAAAAAGGGAAAAGACGCAGAATAAAAACATTTTAAATTTGCACTGATCAATACTTTTTGTCAGCAAGAGAAGCAAAAAAACGGGTAAAATAATTTCCCCAAATCCTACTTATGGTATTTATTAACTGATCTAATTTTACAAATTGTTGTGTACTGATTTTTTAAAATGATCCCTGTTAAGTATATTATTGCATGATATTTTGACTCCTAGTTATTATTCTGGTGACCTATTTTATATGGTAAATTACTTTCTTTTATCAAGTTTTCTTTTAACCTTATTTTTGCTCTGCTACATGTTTTACTACATATTTTAGTAACTGCTTTATGCAGACAATCATAAAGCATTTATGACATTACTCCCCTCACGTATAATATTTTGTCATTCAGCATCAACATTTACAGTGTAGAATTGGGTCTGGTCTGGAATCTTGACTTTATCTTATTTGTTAGTGAGCCAGAAATACATGTCAAGTTGAAGTAGATTCTTGTTGGAATCGTTTTTTTAAAAACAGGAACATGAAACAATGCAACCATCCTCGGTTTTATATAAGAAATCCTGCAGTGCAGTGAGAGACGTACTGTAGCAGTAAAGTTGATGCCTCCTTTGTCCTTCTTCTTGAAACCAATGTTGGGCGGTTGCTTGTTAAGTCGGATGCCAAAGCCCTCCAGCTCATGTTCTATTAGCTTCTTATGAACAAGAGGCTTTAACACATCAAGCACTATCAGGATTAGATTGCAAGTTCGAGCCACTGAGAGAGAAAGGGAGAGAGGAAAAGAACAGTTTGTGCTGTAGATGAGGGAATACAGTTTATGTCTTCAGTGGATAGAATTAAAAATGTAAAACCAACAGTTGTTTCTAATATTTCTTTACTAGTGTTAAACAGCTGTAACAGTGCAGTGTTTGATAGAGCTCATCCTAATGCAGCACAGTTATGGAGGTATAACGTGAATCAATAAACCAAGCTAACAAAAGATCATCTTTTGTTATAAAAACATATTTATATGACAGATTTCCATACAGGGCAGAGAGAATCAAGTCTTGAAATAGATTTTTTTTCACACTATACTTTCTTTTGTCATATTTATCCAGACCTGGAAAATCTCCAGTTAAATTTTCATACTTTTCCATCCTGTACAAGAACTCTGCAAATATTTCTAACAATTTGCATGCATTAACACAAACCTAGGGAAACTCAAATTACAAAAATAATATTCAGATGTTTTTTTAAGGTTTTCAACTAATATCAATAATCCCAACAGTACCTGCAATGACCTGCCTGCCTCTGCCCTTGCCATCCTTGGCTCCCTCAATGATTCCAGGTAAATCCAAAAGCTAGGAAGAAATAATTTAAAGCGGATATTTTTTTTTATTCAGACTTCTGTATCTTTTCCCAGATTGTAAAGAAAGAGTATATTTTTGTACCTGAATTTTGGCACCTTTATACCGAATGACTCCAGGCACTGTTGTAAGGGTGGTGAACTCATACGCTGCAACTTCTGAGTACACACCCGCCAGGTTACTGAGCAGCGTGGACTTTCCTACTGATGGAAAGCCAACAAAACCCACTCTGGCATCACCGGTTTTTGCAACGTCAAAGCCTGAAAGTCAGAAAAACATTAAAACATTAACTAGATTTTTATGTTTTATACGAGAGTCACTTTACTCAAAAGGAAATAAACCAAGATTAGAGCAGTACTTGGACTAAATCCACAGTGTTGAGATATTACCTTCCCCTGTTGCACCCCCACTGCCTCCTTTTGGTGTGATCAGCTCCCTCCTCAGCTTTGCTAGTCGTGCTTTGAGCAGACCCAAGTGGTGAGCTGTGGCCTTGTTCTTTTGCGTCCTGGCCATCTACAGGAAGATGTGACACTAGTTGGTATTTGAACAGCGATCATCATCAAAAGGACATTTATTATGTCTTGGAACCAAAAAAGTAACACTGAGTAATTTATTAGAACATCTGATTCACTATTTTACAATGATTTCATATGAAAATATAAAGTTATGTGTACATTTTGTATTTTATTTCTAAAATGAAGAAAAGGAAATGATAAAAATTACTTTTTGTCAGACCTACAACAAGAGTGATCAAATTAGAAATTTTTTTTTAGAGCACCAAACTGATTGACCATTAAAGAGAAGACATCTGTATCACAGCTCAAACAAGAAATAAACATGATATTAATATTTTGGGAGTATAAAACATGCAGCTTAAGCTTAAACAAAATTGTAAAGACATACGTATTAGATATTAATAGCATATACAGTAACCTCAAAAGAATCAAATAACAACATTTTTAACCAAATAAACCTAACACCAACAAGAAATAAGAACATAAATACAAATGAAAAACAGTCAATAAAAGGTTTACATTAAAACATTATTTCGTCAGGAATTATATTATGTACATATTTAACACAGTTTATCTTCATTCATTTTTTGTTTCGTAATGCTGGACCAATGCAGTCATTGTCTCTAAAGACAGTTCATATGTATAATTAATACTGCCTGCAGAGAGTCTGTTTTCGCCAACATCAGATAGCCTTTTATTGTTTTTTTTTTTTATTTTTATTATGTCATTTATTTTGGCTGCTAGTTGAACAGGGAGCTGTTACAATAACAATATTGGCAGTACTGCAGTGTTCAATTCATAGCATACCTGTAAGTAAAATACAATTATAAAAATCTTTTTACGTAAAAGCGATAACAGTGAAAAAGCCGGGCGGCTAAAAGTATTCTAATACTGGTATTAGATTATTTCAGCTACTGCTAACAGCTAACTGTTAGCTAAAACGTGACTAATTCAAACACTGGTTTGAATTATCTGGTAATGATCTTACCTCATTTTCTATCTCCGCTATCTTGGCGAGTATACTCATTGTGACTATGTATCCAGTTCGCAATTAACGTCAATGAAATTATTTGTATAAATTTTACAAATGATTTGGCAACGTTCAGCCGTTTTAGCAAGCACACGCCACAGAACTGCCGCTGTACGAGAATTCACAGCAAATCTCGCGATGTCAAAGGAGCAAGGAGCGCATTTCCCGGCGTTTTGGCTGACAGGACACTGCTTCAATAGTTAGGAATATTCTGTTTCATTATTAATTTTTGTCATATAATTGATCTATCTATCTATCTATCTATCTATCTATCTATCTATCTATCTATCTATCTATCTATCTATCTATCTATCTATCTA
>CAEGAE010057010.1:0-26719 GCA_903067095.1 Girardinus metallicus
GGGCGGGCGGGGGGGGCGGCGGGGGGGGGGGGGGGGGGGGAGGGGGGGGGGGGCGGGGGGGGGGGACGTGGGGGGGGGGGGGGGGGGGGGGGGGGGGGGGGGGGGGAGAAGAAAAAGAGAAGGGAAAAGGGGAGTAAGACATGCAGGATGTATGGCCACCCAAGCAGCTCTATTGTATCAGGAGGCTCCAGTAGGTCCATTTCTTCCAAAACTCTGCTGAAAAACCTAAAGCAATGCCAAACAGCACGTCTGCTAATCGTGCAGCAATTACTACACTAATAGACGTTTCTCCTTTTCTATTCTGCTTCTCATAGCCTCACATTCGGCATGTTAGGATATAGTGCATCATTGTACAAACAATTCAGAAATCTATGGCTGGTTTTTCACCTCTGAACCTACCTATCAAAGGGTGAAACACTGAAATCTGCACCTCAGTTAACTGTATTGCCGCTATGCTGTCTGAAGACACAAAACAATTAAATATGAAGGAGAAATTCCTTCACTGGTAGGAGGAGAGTGGTATGTTCCCTTTCATTTAAGTCAATAACAAAAGTCGCACCAGGCTTTAAAGTGATAACATTTGGGTCCATTCCTCTTTACAACATTGGTTTGGTTCATAAGGTTTTTTGTTTTTGTACTCCAACCCTTTTGTTTGCCTAGAAAGTCCGATCTATTTGGGGAGATGTGGACACACAATCGAACTCTGTTACATACCAAAAAAGTGAACTCTGGTCCACTTACAATCCTAGGTCTCAGCTCAGATAATATGAACTTTGGCGCCATTTATGCATATATGAATGCTAAGTGACAAATGCAAGAGCGGTGCAAGTGGGAGAAATGTCTCATCGTTTTTTAACAAAGACGAAAGAGAAATCCTAAATTTGCTCAAATCTACTACTGTACTCCATTTTTGTTTACATTTTGTGAAGAAGGAAGTTGCGCTCATGTCTTCTTCAGAGGTTTTTGTGTCATTTCCATCAGTTGTTCTTGGTGCAGCGCCACCAAAGGTGAGTAGGGAACAGATTTTTCAGAGGGTTTAATTCGTTTGACGCAGTGCAAAAGCAAATCGTAGCAGCTGAAAATGTAACAAATGTTGCAATTTTGGACCCCGATCAAAGCGAATCCAGGTGTTGATAACAACATTAGTCTCTTTCTGCCACAGCTTTTCCTCATCACCTCATATTAAGCTATCTGGTTCAGTTGTCATTTTCCACCCTGTCTCAGTACTTAAGCTAATGGTTTTTTATTGTTTCCTTGTTTGCTTCTATGTCCAAGCTCTGTATCCTGAACTCAGCTGCACACATGATGAAAGTTATATTAGGACTTAGCAAATTAGGACACACACACACACAAAATTTTTTTTCAAACATTTAAATGTCAATTGTATCTTACCTCAAGTATACAATAACACAAATTTCACACTGTAAGAACAACTGCATTAGATTATGTTTTGACAGAAATTAATTTGATTTCACACAACCAAAGCTCAATATATCTGTAGTAAGTGCCATTAACACAGGCTCTCTATAGGTCAAACCGTTTAAAACCTAAATAAAATTTATTTTCTGATACATTAAACAACAAGCACTTTTTCCTCTTTCTTTGTGCTTCCTTCCTTATACTTGCTGGTCGAAAGATTTAATCTAATGCTTTATTTATGGTTCACCATTATTTATTTATTTGATTATTTTGTAAATTATTTATCTATTGAATTATTAATTCTTCTTCATGACTTTTCGCTACATTATTCATGACTTAATTTGAGATTATTGCATCAAGATGCCGCGTTGTTGCGGTGTTGGATCGCCTTTTCCCATCAAGTCAGACAAGGATATTAAATCTCCCTCTCAGGATATCTTTGTTTTTTTTTTTTGAAGGGAAATGCATAGAAAAATGATCCTGAAACCCAGTTATCAACACATGATCTGTCCCAGATAGAGGAGTGATTAGTCTAATGACAAACACAGAATTACTCTTTGATTGATAGTTTTAAGACAAAAACTGTAGCAGAAATCTTCATTTATTTATCCTGGTTACAGTAAAGAGCAGCCAATGTGGAATGTACACATACATTTTTATTACCCGACTGAAGCTCTTGAGTTGTAACACCGCTTAAACTCTGGAAATAAAACATACTTAAGCTGTTCTGTTTTTATGAGGTTGATGGAACTGTTTAGTATATTTTGGACCAGCAGTAGCTCAGTGGGGAAACTTAGCTGTATGTCAACTGAGATGTT
Source organism: Girardinus metallicus (assembly GCA_903067095.1). Classification (NCBI taxonomy): domain Eukaryota; kingdom Metazoa; phylum Chordata; class Actinopteri; order Cyprinodontiformes; family Poeciliidae; genus Girardinus; species Girardinus metallicus. The sequence goes on from CAEGAE010057010.1 coordinate 2,238, forward strand.
TTTCTGCATTCAACTCCACTTTGGACTTCTCAGTTGCTGCAACATGCCAAAGTGTCCAGAGCCATTTTGTTTACGTTTACTATTAGTAATGTACATAGATAGCTTGCGACCAAGTCTATTTTTTTTATGGTCAATTACGTCTGTGCAGAAAAATAAAACGAATTTTCTTAAATTATGTGATGTGACTAGATGATAAAAAGTCTTCAGTCCGGTGCTTTAGTCTCAACTTGTCCCTTTTTCAAGGGAAGTTTTGTTTACAGAAACTTCAGTATGCATTTTGTTTATTTATTTTGGATATCTAAAATGGCTTCCACTTCTAATGCGAAATGTTCAGTAGAATTTAAACTTTATTGATCTTTAAGAGGGTGTACTTGAATTATTATGCCACTACTGTTGTATCATTTTAATATGTTCCAAAAACAACAATATTGTTATTTATCGCAATAACTTCCTCTCATGTAATATTGTAGTTACTTTTTCAGTTATATCTTTTGTTTTAAGTAAGTTGGGGGATTTCAGTTTATCAACATTTCTTTATTTTGCATTTACTTCGCCTGCATTTGGGTCCTCAGATTCCAATGTTTGACATATTCGGAGGTAATTAAGTTTTGCTATATATGGTATGTTTTGTCTTTAGCTTAACAGAGAAACACATAGATTTAAGGGTACAAATCTTAACTCAAACTGTTTTTTTGTCCACAGATTGAACTACTGGCCAAAACTTGTGATGATCCAAGGTTCTTTGGAAACTGTGGCAGGTTTCTGCAAGCCTCAGTAAGTAAAATTTAAACACCACTATCTTGAGGACTTAAATTTAAGATCTAACTTAATTAACTAGGATATGTGGGCTTTTTGGTTATGGTATTTATAAACATATTTTTGATGTTTCTCACACTGTAAACCATGCATTTTGTAAATGTCATTGTCAACAAGTTTTAGCTTTCCATTAGAAATCCCTTTGTCCCAGTTAGATGGTAAATGGACTGAACTTATATAGCGTTTTTTCCGATCATTTCTGACCACTCAAAGCACTTTACACTATAGTCATTCACCCATTCGCTCTCACAAACGCTCACACATTCATACACCGATACGCAGATCGGTAGGCAGTTTAGGGTTAAGTGCCTTGCCCAAGGGCACATCGACATGGGGCAGGAGGAAGCTGGAAGCTGGAATTGAACCTACGACCTTCCGATCACAAGACAACTACTCTTCCCACAGAGCCACAGTCGCCCTGTGTAGATGTAGTTAATTTTATGCTTCTTGTACCAAGGGAGTTGATGAGGTACCAAGAACCATTTTTAATGGTAATTAAAAAAAAAAAAACCCCATCAAACTGGTTCAAACAGCAGTTTAAGTTTTCCTGGAATTGACAAAGCTTTTTTTGGATCATATCTTATATATGCAGGGTTGTGTTGAAATATGGTGGTAAGTTTTACTTTTCTGTGCTAGCCAGATACAGTCAGCAAAACTTAATTCAAATTATCATCACCAATTTATTGCATCATTATGTTTGTGTGAAGGCATTTGGGGTACCTGGTAGGAACCAAATAATATAGTGATGCAGAAAATAAAACGCTTTACTCTGCCATTTGTACCATTTTGTACAAAATTTATGTTGGCCACTAACTCTCAAGTTGGCACCTGACTTGCATCATCCGATTAGTATCTCAAAATCAATTATTTATACAGGCTGCAGCAGAACTGAATTATTTTACACTGCTCATAAATTCTTTGTAGCGATTTATGATGTGATGCATGTTAGTGTTATTTTTATGAAAACAGGAAAAAAAACACAATACCAAAACTTCTTCTAGAAAAATGATGGTAAAGTTACCATGTTAAAACTTCAGGAAATGGTTTTATTTCAATGTTTAGCGATTCCTTTGTACATCATTTGTGAAAACAATCCATACTTTTTAAATACTTTTTTAAGTATTAAGTCTACCTCAGATGTACGTAGAGAAGTCCTAATTTGACTAAAATGTTCACACAGTCTTTAAAACAAAGTTTTGAATTGTGAAATCTTTACTGAATTTAGTAAAGGCCGTAAGAAAGAGGCATTCTTGTTTTTATTTTGGGAAATCTGTTTAAAATGTCGTCTTTTTCTTGTGAATCCAATCCCATTTCCTCTCATCTCTAAGCTGAATCTACTGTTTCGGCCCGAGTTAGACGATGTGAAAGTTAGTGACAAGAACTAAAACTCTTTCACTTAACAGAGTGCTAGTTTTGTGATATTTTACTTTCAAATTTAGTTTGAATTCTTGCAATTAGTACATCTCACATACGCGTTGAACCAACATGCTTAACATTTATGGGGGTTAAACAATAATGGCTTACCTTTAGCTACCCACCTGGACTGTATGTTAAAATATAAAAATATTTAACGATGCAAAATGTACCTTCATCATATTTTTGCTTCTGCTATCATCTGCATTCAATTATGTGTTGTGCTCGAGGTATTCAATCTGTAATCCTTCAGAAATTCAGTTTAAATCATCTGTATACATTAGATAAGGACTGAAGCTTTATTATTATAGAAATTTGGAAACCTGTGCTCATATCTGTTGGCCGCTTTTAATCTGAGCGATATGAAAGCTTATTTCTGTGTTTTATCTGTTACAAGACACTGCTGGAAATAAGCATCTGTTAAGCCCTTTAAAATTTAAAAAAAAATGATCCGTATAGAAATGCAGAACAAATCTGATGTCACAGTCTCTCCTTTTTTATCAACTTGTTTTAAAATAGGGATCTGCACATAAACCCTAAACACTGATAGCATAATCTCTGCATCAAAGAAAACATAAATATATTTACATTCTTTAAGACGCTGTACATTTAAAAGCTTGTTGTTTTCCCCCTCCGTGCATTATTGACAGTTCGATTCATATCAGCCGACATCTCCTAAGCACTTCACGCCGGATCAGGACTGCAGTGTTATCTGGAATGGAAGTGGAAAACTAAAGGAAGCTGTCATGTTGCATTCAGAGGGAAGAGGTGTGTGCAGTGGGGTCTGATGTATGTGCTGCAGAGATAACAGTCCCGAGGCGGCACACTGGGGCAACAGAAATATTCCTCTTCATCACTCCGGCGCTGCCACTTGTACGTTGACACAGATGACAACTGTTTGTACGCAGCCCATTTCAAAAGAGCACCATCCTCTTAAAGGCTCTCAGGAAGCAATTCGTTCTCTGCAGCAAAGGGTGTTAACATGTCAGATGTTGCCAAATGTTAGACCTTCATCCATTCTTATAACAACACATATACACTCCTTTTTTTAGCCTATTAAGCAGAAGAAGCAGATTTTCATTGCTTAAAATATAATCAAATGTAGTTTAAAAGTTTAAATCATAACACAAAAACACATCTGTTGAAGCAAAACTGAATCTTTTATTCAAAATTTCAGTGATAGTTCTATTTGAGTTCTTTTCAAAAGAATGCTTTGCACCGAGATGACAGTTTGTGACACACAAATGCTGCTTCCAGCTTATGAGATCTACTCTCTCATCAGAAACACAAATATTTTTCAGATGAAGATGATATAATTGTGTTTAGCTGGACTTGTTTGGAGTTGTATTTGTAGAGGAATTTCCATTCAGATGAACAGGGAAGATTTTTAATTTCATTACCAAAAGATCAGCATACCAACAGTGAAGCATGGTAGTGGCAGCAGCATGCTCCGTGGTTGCTTTTCTTCAACTTGACTGGGGAATTCCTCAAAGTGGAATTATGAATAGTTACAAATGCCAATCAATTTTAACCCAACATCTTCAAGTCCTCGATAGGAAGAAGTGATGCCCGATATATCGGTCCTAGCCTCGGTATCGGCCTTTATTAGTCATTTTTAACATGTCGGCATCGGCCTGATAAATAAAACTAGACCGACATGAACAACTGATATTTATTTGTATTTGTTTATGGTGGTTTTATTCCCAAAGGCTTCGAAACAATAGTGAAATATGTATAATATCGGTAAATATTGGTTATCGGCCCAAATTTTTGTATTAGTCTGTATCTAATAGAAAGACAAAGTAGGGTTTTTATTTTTCAGCTTCTGGAAGTCTAAACATGCATTTAAGTTAACAAATTAACTTCATTAGAGGAAAACTAAAGATTTAGAATGGCTGAACCAGAAATAAATCTGACAGAAAATGTCTGCGCAGTCTGATGGTTTCGGAAATCTTTTGTAAAAGCAGAATTGTAAAGTAATACCAAACCAAAACCTGGGATGCCGCAAAGGAATCAAAGAAGGCTGAATGCTGTAAATCAGTTCAGTTTGGACATTTTATGCAACTAGATTTTTTATTTTTTTTCTATTTTTCCACTTGTCCCACTGATAACTTGCAAGGATAAGCGGGAATAGACAATGGATGGATGGATACTTAATTTAAAGGAAAAAAAAGTCTTGAAATGATTTATTTCTGTCTAGTTTTGAAAAATCTATTTTATTTATTTTAACAAGTATGTGTGAATTTTTTGGGATCTTCTGTATTTAAGCAAAATATGTGGGTATTTCAAGTCAACTTTTACACTCCAAACCAAATTGGCAAAAAAAAAAAAAAAAAAAATGGAAGAAGGTAAATAGGACTGTAAAGATACCATATTTTGCTTACTACTACTACTTTTGATAAAGTATCTGTTTTATCTGTATTTTTTATCAGATTCTGGGCTGTTAATAACAAACAGCTGGGGTCACCCAATGAGCATTTGTTTGCCTTCTGAGTGACAGCAGACTCAGGTTTTCTGATCTTACCAACATTCACACCCACTTCACACTAAAACCTGACGTTCTTTGCGTGTAATTTCACAAACATCTGCTTTAATGAGCCCCCCCCCCTGCACAAGTCTCCCGCAAACTTGTGATTGACTTGACTATAAAAAGTAGATGAAACTGTAAATCATGAGACATATTGTAAGATGTACTTCTGTCTTCCCGTGCTCCATAATGAAGCAGTCATTATGATTATTTTATAGGACTGAAGTTTTTAAAAACTACAAGAATGCATTACTCTGCATAATGAACAGATGTTATGGCAACAAGCACATACATTATGCATAAAAAATTATTTCAATTTTGATTGTAGACGCTGATTTATTGAGACAAGCCTAGCTTCCAACAGTAATGGATTTAGGATGTGCTTTTGTTGTGTTATTTCCATAATTAATAATAGGAAAGCAACACATTATATATGCTTTGTATTCATAAAGATAAGAGCGTTTGAGTTATAACAGATAAAATGCGGCTTGCTGAACTTTAGAACAGCCAGGATTAATTAGACGTAAAACTTAAACTTGTCTAAATGACAAATAAGACACAAATTCTCTTAATGTCTTCTTGCTTGTCGTCTGCATTTTGATATGCTGAAGAGAGGAGCACAACAGATGAGATAAGATAAAATAAAGGAAAGGAAAGATAATTATCACAGCATGATGTGCTGTACAGTAACAGAAAGTCATTCCGATCTGTTCGTTATATTTATCTCCAGGATCAAGAGAGAAAAGTCAAAAGTGTTCTGAAAAATGAGTCTGAGAGCAGATTATTTTTATTCTGCTATGGTCATATTGTTGGAAGTTTTATGTAATTATGTAAACCTAGTTTAAAATATAACGCATCCCTTTTCAAAATTTCAAGTTTTCAGCTCTTGAATTGATGCATTTGAGTTTCATTTCAAAGATATTTCACAAAGTTTGTGTACACTGACCATAGATAATGGATAATATATCTTGTAAAAGAAGAACCAAAGTTTGGTGTCTTGCGTAAATGCTGAATATACTCAGTTTTTTATTCTATATAGTTTAGAAGCAACTGTTAAGCTTGAATCTGTGTAATTACAGTAAATGGCACTTGATGGAAGAAAAATATTTTTAACAATGCACTCAAAGAAGGGAACGTTAATCCAACTTAAATGAAGTAAGGGCTTGAATTGGTAGCAAATAATTAAATGAAGTTTATTAAAGTAAATTTATTAAAAGTGACCTATTATGCTTCCTTTAATGGGCTAGCATAGGTCTGTTGTTTATACAAAACATGTTCATTACATTTTTTTTTGCACAAAATCATTCTTAGATAATGAGATTTTAGGTTTTGCTCAGTTCTGCCTATTTTGAGCCATTTCAGAATGAGCTATTTTAAGGCCTCTTGTCACTTTAAATCCAAGTAAGGTGCTGTTGACCATGCCCCCCAACTTGATGTTTAATGTGGAAATGGCTGCCAACTGATCCACAATTATGCAACCGTATATCTTCGAAAAGCAGAAGTAGAGCCTCCTTTACTACCAACAAGAGTGCATCAAAAAATTTTATATTATGATGGGAGAAGCCATTCTAGGACTTTGTCCATCATATTTGATGGCCTTTATAATAGAAAGTCCACCAGATCATATTCTCTCTGTTGTGAGAACCTATTTTTACTTTTTTTTTTTGCAAAAAGTCTGAAGTGAACTTGGTAAGAAATCTTTTAAGTTTTCTGTTCCCTCTTCTTGAACTCAGTTGCAGAAATATCAATGTTTTATCAATATAAATGTTTTTAAGGCTGATTAAATGTTTTAACTGAGGAATCTTTCAATTTATTTATGATGGTGTCAATTATTTCAGTTTTTTTTTCTGTGAATGCTGCAACCCCTTGCAAAAGTGATTTTTAATCTTGATAATATTTTCCTGGTGAAGTAAAGGGTAAATACATTAAGTGGTTTCTGCATGGTAAATCAAAAACAAAACCCATGTCTTTTCCAGCAGCCATTGTAAGCATACAGCGGAAAAACCAGCTGTATGTTCTCAGCTTGTGTTGCTAGGAGATGGACTGAGCTTCACCGGGGTTGCTGGGTAACGGGGCAGTGCCAGCCGATTTGTGGTATTGCATTGCGGAGGTTTTCGAAAAATTAGTTTTTCAGACGATGCAAAACATTAACTTATTGACAAAATTGGCCATGTGTGTGTGTGTGTTTTTTTTTTTTTTTTTAAGTGCTTGAACTGTTTTTAGAAGCAGTAGAAACCCAAATGGAAGTACAAACACACAAGCAAAGTATGAATTTTGCATGATGCGTCCCCTTTAAGTTCAAACTTAATGTTGTATGTTTGGGATTGTTATCCTGCTGGCTGTCTAAAAATAGTTTTCTTAAGGATTGTCCCTGTAAAGTCCCTCACTTTCCTAACTAAGCAGCTTACAGGCCAAACAGTTTTATTTGGTTACATCTGAGGTGGACAGGGTTTCCTCCAGAAAACTTGCTAAGCCCTGTGCTCAGGGCGCTAAGGCAGCCATCTAGCCTGCTGCCATGTTTTTCAGTTAAAAAATATTTAAAGTTGACTGGAAATTTGAAAATATCACTTGATAGTTGTGCGTTATTGGAAGACTGGAAGATTAATACCTAAACACCAACTATAAAGTCTTAAAAAAAAGGCAATAATTAAAAAGAACTAAAATAAATAAACAGTGCTAAGCTTGGTGAGGGCACAAGTAAAGCCTGGTGGCCCGCCAGGCTTTTAATACACTGTGGGAAACCCTGGGTAGAGGACCACCTTCTACATTTCTGCGACGTCTTTCGTAGCTTATGGCAAACTGCATGACTTCTTTGGAGTGTACAACTTCTTTTTCTGCTCAAATAGTCTCCCCTCTAAACAGTGGATCTCTTGGTTACCTCTTAATTTAGTTTAAGTAGATTATCATATCTCTGTAGGTTTGTAGTTGTGCCTTTTTTGCATCTTGCCTCTTTCAGATGGGCAGTTTTGTGAGATGTACAAAACTCGTGTTAATGACTTATAGGAAAGCTCTACCTCTGATCTGTCTGTTGTGCTACTTGGTATTCGTGATGCATTTTGTTCACTAATTTTCTCAGACTTTCCAGACTTTTCCTTGTGAATAATTTTTAAATTGCATGAAAATGAATCATTCCATTTCATATTTATGTGCTGCTTTGTGTTAATCTTTCACATCAAATCCCAAAAATATATGAAAGATTGTGGTTGTAAGATGATGAAGTGTAAAAAGTTTTGCACGGCCCCAGTGGCAGTGTTAAAAGAACAGTGTTAATGTTAGCATTCACATCAAATATATTTTTGAAACATGTCAAAGAAAAAGTTTTGGGTAAAAATACACAATCATAATTAAAATCGCAAAACTAACTGGTGTATCCACACAGTGACTGGTTATGAATGCAATTTCTAATGAAGGTATTACTCTGAAATTATAAATTAATAAGGTATTTGTTGTTTCCAAGCTTTTAACCCGAGCTGCACCAGCAATGAATTCAAATTACCTGAATATTAAAGTAAAAGGCTCTGAATGGTGATGTGAATGTAAATGACTAAGATGTGTGTGGGGGTGTGTGTGTGTGTGTGTGTTGTTTTTAAGTCTTTTGTAAACATCTTTGTCTGGCTCTTCACCTCGAAGGACTGCAACGCCACACAGTGTGACCCTGTTTGGGGCAGACTCGTCCGCTTTGCCTCTGCTGGACGCTCCGTTGCAGATGTCTGCTCAGCAGAGTAGAACCTTGTGGAACAAGTCCAAGGCCTGGTACATGAGGAACTACATGGAGTGGGACGGAGTTTGGCTCCTCACATTAGAATTAATGATTTGAAGACACATAGTCGGTGAATAATTGATTCCAGCCCCGAGGATGGTTGGGAGCTGAGTAAAAGACTAATAAATCATTTGTGGTGCTGCCAGTTGTCGCTTTCAATTATTTCTGGGTTTGTGATAAACTTCTGCACCTGCCAGCTGCTGGTCCCACAATTCCTTGGAGCAGAAAAGAGGCAAGTTTACCCGAACTTTGCTCTCGGCCACGATGCAAACAGCTGCCCTGTAGCAAGCATGGAGGGACAACCAAAGATAAAAATTTTCTTCTATTTTTTCTTAATCGTATTGTGAATTTCTCCCATACTTTTATCTTCATCCCCTCTCTTAATGAGGAAGTTGGGATCAATAAAGCCCCCAAAATTGTGACCTTCAACAAATATTTCCTGCTTTTCAAACATGCAAAATTAGGCATACAATTCCTTAGTGTTTTTGTAATTTAGTCACATTAAAACTGCTAAATGTTTTGTTTTGTCACAGAGCCACACAAAGGTGTCCATAGTTGTGAATTGTAAAGAAAAAGGACGCATAATTTTCAAAATTGTTCTGCTAATGAGTCTAAAACGTGTGATGTCTTTGTGTTCAGCCCTTATTACTCCACTGTTCACAAATAAAATCAGTGCAATTAACTGCCCTCATAAATCAACTGTGTGTATTTTAATGCCAGTATAAATACAGCTGCTCTGTGAAGACCCCCAGAGGTTCATCAGAGAATATTAGTAAAAATGTTGGCTAAAATTCACACATGCTTGTGTGAAAAACTGCCACTTTTATTAGTCCAAGCACCAAATTTACCTTAATATTAATTGATGCGCACAGTGAAACACATTTTTGCATGAGCACAGTGGCTAATATCTTCATCTCTTTGAGGTATATTCACTGTACAGTTGAACATTATTCATCTACAAAATAAAGTCCCAATAAAAGCATTAAAGTTTGTGTTTGCAACATGACAAAATGTGGGGATGTTTAGATGAGGTGTGGTGATGTTTTTGAAAGGCACTGTAAGCTGTCCAAATAATAACTTTCATCCTAGCTGACTGACAACCCGACGCATAGCTGTATATTTGATTGTGCATTTTTAGGAGGCTGCTGTAGTAAAACGTGATAATTCTCAAATAAATAAATAAAATAAAATATGTCAGCTCCTCTTGCATCTGACGAACATAAATCATACTGATTAAGGCTGTTGTACATTTTTACTTCCTGTTTATTTGACTATAACAGCTTGAATATTGTAACGTTGTGGGACTGCATCTCTAGGTGTAAAGATGTCTTTTTAATGCGGCGCGGCGGCGACACTTTGCCGTCATTAACATATGTGAGGGTTGTCAAAAAATGCGTGGTGTTTTGTCACGTGTTTATGTGAGCCTAATGCAAAATGCACTACAAAGGAAGACCTTGTCAAGTGAATAATTACTGAGTTTATGAATGGCATGTCTTTTGCATAAATAAACCAGGTATAACGCACAGTTCATGGCTCTTTTGAAGACTTTTGAAACATCACCACAAACAAAAGGGGGTTTTATTCGGAGAGGAATTCAATCAACACAGATTCCTCAGATTTCTATTAGCCTCTCCACATGGTGCTAATACAATCCAGCAGCCATCAATGATGTTAAATTACAGATATCAGTTATTTAGGAGCATTTTTAATTCAAACTCATTCATTTATTCATTATGTGAAGCATTTTCTTAGTATTGCCAATTTTCCTGAAGTAGTTGCTGCAATAATTACTGCATATTTAAACAAAACACAACTAAATATAATGCTCTAAAGGTTATTTTAGCATGCATTTATTTTTGGTTTGTTTTACCACAAATGTTGAAGGACACTATTTAAAACATTCAGTTAATTAATAAGTAGAGAGCATATGTGCTATATGTCAAAACTGCACAATACCATAGATAATTTTCTTTTCATTTCACAATTATTCACTACTTTGTGGTAGTCTATCAAATAAAATCACAATAAAATACATTCAAGCTTAGTTCCTAACATTAAAAATGTGAAAAAGTTTATTGTGCTATATGTATTCATCATATTTCTAGAAACTTTAAGCAGCTGCTTTTCAGTTTAGTTCCAAGGCTGGTAGCAGGAAAATCACGTGAAAATAATGAAATTATGCTAGCATGCCCTGAACTCACAAGGTTCACTGATCTGCTTTATTTTTGGGTCATTAAAATGAAAGAAATATATCTAAATCAACTAAATATGTTAAGATGCGTAAATTAAAAAGGCATCTGAGAATTATCACCAAAATGCATAACTCTACCTTACGGTAACTGTTCAAATGTTTTTCCAAACACTGATCAGGTTATCTCTCTTCACAAGAAGTTTTCTGGCACTAGTTTTCAGATCTGATAGTCCAGTAGACTCAGTTCGATTGGGAACCAAAATTACAACCTTAGTTACATTTTCAGCTGGTACGGTTCGCTTTCACACTCTGTGTCAAACGAACCAAGCCATCTGTAAAACTTGCTCCCCCTCTCACCGGTAGTCGAGCACCAAGAACCACTGAAGGAAACAATTCAAAAACCTGAAGACGACACTGAGCTCAATTTCCTACTTCACAAACTGTGAACAAAAGTGAAGTGGCTTCAGATCTTAGTGGTTGTAGGATTTCTCTTTTGTCTTTGGCAAAAGACCACAAGTCATTTCTCTTGCTAGCAATGAATTCTTTTGCAATTGTTGGTTGTTTTTACCCAGAATGCCCTCCCCTTTAGTCCTCTTCCTGCTTTTGGAGCGGTCTCCGGTACACTTGCATCAACATATGCAGTTGAACAGTGTCAGATTTCGTTTGAACCGAATCAAGATCTACGTTTTTAGGTGTACCAGAGTTTGCTTTTTCAACCCTCATCAGAGTTCAATACGGATTCGCACCTCCCCGTGTGTACCGGACCAGTTACTCTGTGCTCTTGAGTTCTCTTTTACTTTTGTAATCTTCATTTCTTACATAGTTACATTTTACTTTTACTTGAGTAAAACATGTTGCATTAAAGCTTTCTTGAGGACAAGTTTTGGGTGCTCTACCCACCTATAATCCTGGTGCAAAATGAGTTTCCAACAGCTTTTGTGTGTAAGCAGAAATCCATCTTCCTCACCTCTTTCACAAAGCAAATCCACATTTCCTGAATACGTGATCTTTGTAGCAAAATCACTCACTTTATCACTTCCTTCATCACCAAGAAGAAGCCAAACATCCATTGGACATGTTGCTGTCAAAAAATAATATATGTTTGGTCCAAAAAGCAATTCATTGTCTTTTTATAGCCACAGTGACGGACGTCATCATTCACACGAGGAAGGCATATCTCAAAAGGCTTATTTGTTTTTGGAAAATGCATGTTGTAAAATAATTTATCTCCTTTGAAAACTAAGCAAATGGAGAGGCCATTTTTTTGTATGTTGATGTTTCAAGAACTTTTGGTTTTCTAGTTCTCAAACTTAATTTTTGGCTTTTTACCCTATATAACACTGCTTCACAGCTGATTTTAAAAGCATGGAAAATCATTTAATTAAATGACAATGAAACAAGATAAATTGTAAAATAATGGCATAAAATATTTTTTTTGGCAAAAGTAATTTTTTGGGGAAACTATTCTCCACTTCTTTCTTTCCAAAAGATGTTTCAGGCAAAAAGAAAAAAATCACTTTTGGCAAAAAATAACTTTTAGGAATTTGATGAGATACACTGATCAGGATTAGACAGTAGAGATAGAAATGGTAAAAATTCAGAGTAAATCCTTCTTCATAAACATGTAACAACAATGGGAGATAAAAGCGTCCCAAATGAGTACACAATTCTGTGCAGCGGCAAATAATCTCCTTTCACCTGTTGTGTTGTAGCTCCTGCTAAGTAATTGCTACTTGCATTGCACAGTTTAGATATAATATTTTATTTGACAGCTGATGCAGAGCTTGGAAGCATTAAGTAGACAGTACTGGAGTGTGGTCCATCTGTGACTGGGTGGGAGGGGGATGAGTGAGCCCCTCAGGACCGCCAAGCAACTCAAACAGCATTAGCAAGAGGTGTCCCTGCCTTTACCGCGGCTTTCACGCCTCACTCCTTTTCCAACGCAAATAAGAGGCAACACAAGTTATCCATTTGAGATATTGACTCGATATGGAGATAAAATCCGCACTTATGAGTCACAGTAAGGAAAAAGATCAGCAAGGGACTGGGGGCCAATCTGTCTTCTACATTAGTGCAAAGCTGCCACTCGCTGCAGGTGGCATGAAATATTAAGTGTTTTACTAACTTAACCCAGTAGTATGCATTATGAGGTTAGTGATAATTTTTCTGATGTTGGCAATTATCCTTCTGAGACTCCTTGACGTCTTTAAGAACAAAAAACTAGAAACAGGTTGAAAGAAATCCACCAAATTACAGATTTTATCTCCCTTCTTTATATTTTTTGCATTGGTTTTGGGGTTAAATGTATCCCATACAAAGCTTGAGGTTTAAAGATAACTCAGGCTTTGTAAAGCCATTATGTTTTGCCAGGAAGTGGTCACAAGAGTTTATTCAACAAAACTTGTGGGTTAGCTAAGGAGAAGGAATAATAACAACCCAGAACACTGGACAACTTGATCAAGGAGTAATAGTCAAATATCTCTCTATGTCTGTATAATCCAATCCAACTTTTTGAAATGTTGAAGACCAAGGGGTGTCATATTGTCAAAAATGACTTGTAAAAGTATTAACAGCATCTTGTAAATCTTTTCTAATGGAGCTGTACAATACATTGCCCCGTCATCATCTAACAACGTGTGCAATATTGCAAATGCTTAGCTGCAATATTTGCAAAGTTATTACGTTTCAAAGGACATCCAATGTCACTCTGAATGGAAATAACTTGCTTGGTCAGTTGAATTGGCTCCCACTCCCAGTGATGCACAAACTTTATATAGACCTCCGTTAAAAAATACTTGGGCCCACAAAAAGTTTAAGACTTTTAAGACAGTTTTGTTCATTGATGTAGTAAAAAGTTGTCATTGTCAGTTTTGAGTGATTTAGCATTTTGTTATGTGCGAGCTGGGTTATTTTGAAGGGCCTTTTTTACTCTCCAGCATAAGTTGGAAGCAGATGATCTGATCCACAGCATACTCTGCTGGCAGAAGATCAGCAGGCCTGCAAGCTGCCAGAGTCGCCTGGTGTAGTGATTGGCTGGGAAGAGTTGACAGAGCTGACGGCTTTGGAGTGAGTGGCAGCCGAGGTGGAGGGGTTGGTTATGGGGCTGCGAGTAGAGGAAATAAAATCTGTGGGAGGGGGTTTTGGGGATTTGTGGTTTGGGATCTGTGAGGAACAACAGCGTTGCTCCTGTGCGTCTGCTCCCTGACACTTCCCTAATCTGATAACGGATGAGGACAGGTTGCCTTCGCGTACCTGGCAAGTACCTTCTCCAACCTGCACAGGCGGCTTTCGGCGGATAAGGCCAGGCTTGGCAAATACCAGCATCCTCTGGAGAATAGTTAAAGGGTGATTAATCATTGTTTAGGCACAGAATGCAGAGGAAAGAATGGGAAAGCGGCGTTCCACACCTCTGAAGCAATTAATCCCTGTGATCTCCACCAGGTTTGTCTTGTAGATAAGTCAAGGTACAAAACTGTTCCTAATTTATCAACCCACTCATGCCACACAGCATAAAACACACAATTTATTTCCAATCATTTAAAGTCAAATTTTAAAAAGAGTGACTTTGCCACATCCAAGTATGCCTTATATTAGCTTCATATAAACTAAGTACCCCAGATTACAATGGGAATCTTGTTTTATTGTGCACATCTGGTGGAGTCACAAAGCATTTTCACATTCGCTGTCTGAATTTTTGAGTGATTGTGGCATAAATCATTTTGCTAATCAGAAACATAAGTGACACGAATGCATCTCCCCTCTTGGAACAAAGAAGCAACATATGGCTCTAAAAACACTCAGGTCTTTTATTTCCAAGGTATATAACCTGTGCATAAACCAATATTATTGGACTGATTTGCATTTTTCTTTCATTCTGGGCTCCTTTTCAGATCTCATATCTCGCAGATGACTTCAATAATGGATAAAACAAGCCTTTCTCCCTCGTTATATATTTGATTCTCAACTTGAGTGCAGTTAAGCAAAGCATAAGACTCAGCTCAATGGTTTGTTGCAAGGTGAATTATGGCACAGAAAAGAACATACACCAGAGTGCATGCATGATAGATTTATGTAAATATGAAAACCACCACAAAAAGTACTGTCCCCCTCCTCCTCTAATAAACTGCATTAACAGATGAACCGAAAAACAGCGTTGATATGACAAGATGAATTCTTTTATTACGAGTGGGTTCTCTCTGGATCTCGCTGCATCGCTTCCAAATCATATTTGCCTCCTAAAATGGGAGGAGGAGGGGGGAGGGAGGGACACATTCTTGCCAATAATAGTAAAATGGCTCCTGTTTTAATTGCATCATTACATACCCAATATCAGCAGCCTGCCTGCCAATATCAATATTGCCATAACATGGGTGGAATATAGATGACCCTGGGTATGCGTGGGTCTTCCATGAGAGCCTCCATGCCAGGCTCATCCCACTGCCCGCTGTGCTGGGAATGGGAATGTAGGCCGGTGAGCAGCTCGTCTTTCTAATGTCCCCCCATACTCCCTTAATTGCTGACGGATCCTGTTTGGATTTTGATGGCAGCTTGGAAGCAGTGATCGCTCCTCATAGGAATTGATAGGCCTTTGGGGAAACATCATGTTACACACTATGATTGTGTGTCTGCCTTTAAATGTATAAGTGTTAATACAAGCTACATTTGTGATACCTAAAGGAAAGAATCTGCAGAATAGATCCATAGATTACAATGACATGACCAGTTTAAAATGGGATTACGCAGGTTGAGGAAGTTTCTTGAAGGTTAAGTGATAAAAACATAAACACTGGGTTTCAGAGTTTTTTAGAAAAGAAGTAAAACTCAAAAAGCTGCTTTGCATCTCTAATCAGATGAAGCAGCACATTTGGTTTGGCAACTAACGTAACAGTTAGTTGCTGCCTTGATAAAGGAAAATTACATCTTGTGGGTCCCACCTCGGATGCACTATACATATTCATATTAATGCATTCAAGACTGCAGAGTGAAAGATAATTTTCCTGCCTAAATATTTCATTCTAGCTTAAAATTTAGCTCGTAATTATAGCTCCCTAATGGCAAGAGCATCCAGTTTGTCCGTTTTAATTAGAATGTTGTTTAACTATTAATTATGTATCTTTATGTCACATGGTTTTGCGGCTAACAGATGGTGGAAGGGTTGGTGATGGGGTGGGATTGAGTTATGATTTATTTACCTGCACACTCTACCAGATCCATACACTGGCACATTACTATTCACTGTAAAGATGTACAAGATATGCAAAACACCAATAGCAAGCACTGATTTGGTCTTCCAACGCACAACAAAGTTAGACATGGTGTACCTCAGGGTTGTGTACTTGATTCTATGCTTTTCTCTGAGTGCTCTTTTTTTAATATTTGGTAAACATGTCTGTGTAAACTTATAGTTTGCTATATTTGTCTAAAGTGTGAAGCAAATTCCCCTAAGTAGAAGTTGTTCAAAGGAAATCTAATTTATGGTTATTTCAGGATAGCCATTAATTACCTTTGTTTAACCCAGAAAGATACAAGGGATTTTTTGCAGCCCAAACATCTTTTCCAAATTTAACCTACACAAAAACACTTTGCATAAAAAATAGAATGAAGTCAAACTACACCTAAATGTACACTTTTTCCAAAATGCTTCTCAAGCCAATACTAGTTTTGTGCATATAAATGTGTGTAACTGGTAAATGGCACTTGGGTGAAATGACAGAAGCAGCAGAATGGTCCAAAGAAAAACTCCGGGAGACCATCAGAAACCAGAACAAGGCCCCTTTGAGTAATTAAAATAAAATTTATCACAGTGAAAACAAAGCATGAAAAACTGTGAGGCTTGTGAATCAAAGGTTTTGCGCAATATTGTATGTAGAAGGAATTTTGTCTAACAAATCAATATCAGAACGTTTTTGTCCTTACAGGTGTGATAGTTTCATCTTCAAATATCCAGCCGTTCCCATCTGGCTTTAACAGTGACTCGTCCTTTGAAGCATTTAAAAGCAGTGAGTACATTTATGATGTACTCACTGCTGTTTTTCAGCATGACTGACCAGCGTAAGTGAGTGTCAAACTCACAAACTGGCAGTCAAACGCCACCATGACCACTGCATGAACTTCATGCACTGCTGAACTTTTGACCTCTTTACGTCTGTCAGAGGCCTCGGCGACATTTTTATCATTATATCGAGCCCTGAGTTTCATTTGCATGTTGGGTATTTTAGTTGCACCTGTTTCAGCTCTGGGCTGCACATTTGGCTGAACGTTATTTGTTTTGTCTCCTGATGATGGGCGCCTGTGATTCATGGAGGGAGTCCAGGACATCTCCGATCGACAGCTGTTGATAGCTCTGAAATCGAGAGGAGCAGTCGGAGCGTAACAATGAGCTCATTGCGATCTTGGCTTGGTCGCCAGCCCAGCAAACCTAGGCAGTGGGGGTGGGGGGGGGGGGGGCATGAATTTCAACTGGGGCCGCAAATGTGAGCGTGCATGGAAATTGCACAGGGGACTAAACCAAGAATGTATTACTAATAATGACAAAAGACAGGGAAATGAATATTTAAAATGTGGAGTGAGACTATTTGGTATGGCAGTTTTATCTAAATAATTTAATGAAATGAGCAGAGGTAAAGAAAATTACCTTAAAATGACATTTAAATGAAAAAGTAATGCAAAATATGAATTTGAAAAACATTTAAATATGTAAAACACGATAAAAATGAACTTAAAACAATACAATTTTCAGTTCTGATTTGAAAGACACATCTCAGATGCTTGAACAGCTCAGATTTTAAGGTAGTTGGTTCCAGAGTTGAAAAGCATCAAAACTGAATGCAGCCTCTCTGATTTGTTCTGCTCCTGGGAAGTCAGACGACCTGAGGGGTCTTGATCGTTCAGACAAGCAGTTCACCAAACTTGTACACCAATAATAAAGTTGCAGAACCTATTCTTATACAACCACCGGCCGCTGTCCTGGTGTGGCTCTTGACCCCGACATTAGATTTTGAATGAGGTGCAGCAGCTGATGTTTTTTTGAGGTTTTGTTTTTCCAGACACATCATTGCAATCTGGCATTTGTTTTCAGAAGACAAGAGGCTGATTTATTAATAAACTATTCATATTGTTATCCTTATGCCCACTGAGTCCTGATATCTGACCTTATATGATTTGGATACCAAATACATTAAAGCTACAGTTGGTAACTTTTATAAAAATGTATTCTTTACATATTTATTAAAACTGTCAATATTTCCTGACAGTAGAATAAGAGATTGAAAAACTCAAGCTCCTCCCAGTGGTCCCACAAATTCAAAACTGTCAGAAACAACCAATCAGCGCCAGGAGGAATTTCTTATCAATGCCAATCATGCTTGTGTACACGCTGCTCATGCCCTTTCCCCAATCAGCGTGTCCTGTCATTCAAGCTCAAGCTTGCTTTTGTGCTGCAGCTGTGCTAATCGCAGAGAAACAACCTATGTTATACGTAAACTGCTATTTTCTCGTCTTGTTGGCAGGCTCCATTGTGTGGGAGGAGCTATCAGGACTACACTCTAAGTCCAAGGTTTTCTCAGAATTCCCTACTGCAGCTTTAACTCCTCCAAAACCGCTACAAATGTCAATTCGTCCATTTCTTCTTCCCTTTTCTTATTTGTTCCACTGGGAAGAGGTGAGTTTTCTATCCACTGCAATCCTCTCATTTCCGTTGTTGAGATACGAGAGGTCTTGTAATATTTCCATTTGAGCCGTTATTGTTGTATTTTATTTGATGGACGCTAAATACTTGGTTTTGTTAAGACCACAATGTGCAATTTATGCTAATATGCACTATTATTTCAGCCTATTCCAGCCTAATCAACCGATTAGGCTGGAGATTGGTGGCATATGCACCTGAATAAAAGTGGTCCAAGAATCGAGCCTTGAAGCATCCCACATGTGGTTCCTGATTCCTCAGGTTTACAACTGAACCATGAAACAACATAGTCCCAGCCTACCAATAAAGCTCTGAGCCAGTTTAGTACTGTGCCAGACAGTCCCACCTGCTTTTCTATACTCAATCAGAAGAATTATCAGCCAAATAATTATGAGTGTCTTAATTTTTTGCGCCCTTTTATATCTTTCAGTGCAGTGTTTGGTTTGGTAGAAGTGAAGACTCCTGCGGGGCAGAGAAAGACAATTATATCAAAGAAACATGGCAATTTTAAATGTGAAAATACCTGAACATAAGACTAAATCAGTCTCTATAAGCTGCTGGAAACATCCACCACTGCAAGGATTTCTTTGAAAGAAAAGTGAAGATGGACTATGCATGATAAACCCACAGAACTGTCTATTCACTGTTTATGCTGTTCTGCAGATTAAGAACTGGAATTAAGCGTCTCTCCATGTTGTTTTTGTCTTAAAACTGTCTGCATTATGGCTTTAATTGGACCGCGTCATACAGTAATAAGCCGTGGTTGGACAGCTTTGATGCCCGACCCCTCTGAGGTTACAGAAGCATCGGCGCCACATCTGAGCTCAAATTATTATTCTGGGCAAGCAGAAATCCCTCGGCTTAATTAAGGTAAATTTAACGTTCCAGTTCATCTTTGGGTTTTATATAAAGTTAAAGCCAGCTTTGCTTGTGTTTTTTTTTTTTATGTTTTATATTAAAACAGAAAACATTAGATGATTTTGGCACCCAGGATTTTGAATTTGAGCCCTTCTATTATGGGAACTCTGGGTTTGCGCAATGATTAAATGCTTAATAAAAAATGCACTGTTGTTGCCAACATCTGTATGGTACGGGCTAACGGCTCACTGGAGTGTGCGAGCCTTGTAAAGTTTCCAAATGCGCTGCTGAGAACCCTGGAAAGTTCACCTAAGAGTTTGCCCTCCTCATTACCGAGCTACTTCTGTATGTGCGATTAGACTGAGAACATCTTTAATTGCTTTAAAATCTGAATGCATGATAAGAATGGATTAATTTGATTTTTCTGTTCCTACAAGTAGCAGATGGTTTATGTCTTCAGAATGCTCATGTTGTAAAATGAGATCCCCAGCTTGTCTCTGATTGGTCACTGTTAATGAAGCATGCTGGGCTGATTATTGATTTAGAAAATGAGGACAGCACAAGTATTGTGCGTCGCTGTGATGAATTAAAGACAAGCTCTGTCTTATTGCTGACAGAAACCTAAATGAAGAACAAAAACAAATTCAGTTACCCGTTCAGGTGCCCCGTCAAAGCAATTCTGTTCTTTATTTAAAACAGGCACTTTTATGGTTGCCTCTAACAAGCAGATGGTCGAGTTGACTTATTTGTGTTTTGTGTTTCTGAATGACCGATCAGATGCATGATGGGAAATGCAATGAGCTGCTTGTCAGGGAAGAGACAATTCACGGGAGAGAGGGCCTGTGGAAGCTGCATACATTCTCAATTTAGTCCCATCTCTGTGGTTTTTAAGGTTAGTAATTTTTTTTTGCATTATTATTGGCTGTTGCGAGAGCAGCTGTTCCCCAGCCTCCTTCCCTTCCGAATTACCATCTTCACACTGACAGACAAGAAGCTGATGGGGAAACTCACTGCGTGCATGAGGAGATCCAATTCGGCAATGAAACTAATGTGCTGCATTGAGGGGGGAGACATGACGGGCCAAAAAGAGGAGGAGGAGGAAGAGGAAGGACTGGTGGTCCAGGTCTGAACAGAATCTGGTTCTGACCTGGACTGGATCTGGGAGAAAACTGCAGCCAGTTGGTCGCGGAGAGGAGTCAGATCTATCTTATATTTATTTATTTACCTAATCATTTATTCATTTATTTATTCAGTTCCCCGGATACCCGAGTCTTGTTTTTGGCTGCAGATTCCAAACTGGCAGCTCTCCACTGCCTGTAATGAAAGCACTCAGAAACCACAGATACATTTTTCATATTTGAAGGAAAGTAGTGGGGGGTGGACACAATAATAAAAATGCCTCGACTATAGAATATATTCCAAAGTGAAAACATCTCATTCTCTTTGACAGATAAGTCAATATTTTTATTTTAAAATTCTCTTACTAAACAAATACAGAAGAATGAAATCTAATTTAAAATATTAGAAGTGCTACAATACAACATTAATGAATGGGACAAAATTAATCACAAAACAGTTTATTCTTATTTATGTCAGTGCAATATTTTTTAACAGTTGTTAAAAAGTATATTCACCTTTTTAACTTTCCATTATTTTGACAAATTTCAATGTTTTTTTATTGGGATTTTATGTGATAGACCATATGGTAATGCATGATTAAAATGGTCAGAAATTATGGTTTTAAAAACATTCAGATTGGAAAGTGTAGCACACGATGTCATTACCCTAAATAAAATCCCGGGCTGCCAATTCCCAACGAAGTCCATCTGCTTGTAACTTAGTGTGTTTTCACACCTGGTAGTCTGGTAGACTTGGTTCAATTTGGAACCAAAACTAAAACATTTGTTACATTTTCAACTGGATTTCACATTGCATTGTCAAACAAATCAAACTCTTTGAATATCTATTCCCTTCCTCGCCTGTGGTGGTGCTGCACCAGGAACTACTGAATGAAACAACACAAAAACCTTAGGAGAAGGTTTTTGTGTTGAGCACAAAAACCTTGTGCTCAACACAAAACTCCTTCTCTGCAAAATGTGAACAAAAATGGAATAGAATAAAATTTTACCAGTGTCTTGTGTTTCTGACAAAACACCATGACACAATTCTTCCACTAGCTTTAGACATGCGTGTTTGTTTTGGTTGCATTTACCCAGAATGTCCTGTGCTGTCGTCCGCTTCCTACTTTTAGAGAAGTCTTTGGTCCGCTTGGCATTCACATATAGTCAAATCGCACCAAAGTTCACCTCAAGCGGACCAGAGTTAGCTTTTTAAGGTCCTCGATTGCACATTCACACCTCCCCAAACAAACCAGACTTTCTAGCAAACAAACCTTAATACCCTTAATATCAGTACTTGCTAATTTGTTCAGTGGAGGCCTCAGATGTTTGTTTTTATTCATTAGTGAACAACAGCATTGGGTTTTAAAACATTCAACATCTCACTGAGTTGTTGCACTGAATCATTGCATACCCACAGACCTCCAAGCAAGCTGCTATCACACTGTCCTCAGGGCCCACTTCATGGGTCCTTCATGTCTCTGCTCCAAAACACCTGATTCACATGATTACATTACCTCAGCATGACACCAAGTGCTGAAGAATTACCCATTCATTTAAGTCAGTTGTGTGGCAGGATAGTTAGTCCTGAAGGCCAGATGGAGAGCCACTAATGTAGAGGCATCAGGAAACGAAAACTCTCATTTTTGGTACAAGGAAGCAAATTACTAAAATAAATTCTTTATAAACTTCTTCACCCATATAATGTGACGTTCAAGTGAGGATCATTTTCTAAGGCAGGAAATAAAATCATTGTTAAAAATGACACTGGCTTCAGAGAATGGTTTATTTTTGAAATGAACTGTTTTCATACCGACCATCGCTGGTGGATCACTTTTTCATCTGCTTTATGTGACTTTTCATTGTCACATGAAAACAGTTTTTAGCGGGTGAGGGAAGCAACAATTGTAGACTTTTGCTTTAACATAACCAATCAGGTGCAACTATGCTTTATTACAATGTCATTAAGCCCAAGAATATAACCTGGAATGTCAATTGGCACCTGACCAAAATCTACAGATCTCGTCAGCACTGCATAATTCACAACTGGCTTTTCCATTGTTTATGATCACTTTTTAAAAATAATAGTAATTAAAAATCTTTTCTGACATAATGAGAGACCACTGGAGGCTGACTTCATAAAAAAAGAATTTGCGCTACAACATATTGAGCAATGGCAGTATGAAATCGTACATTGCAACAGCTTATTGCTGTAGACTGAAAATTTATTGGTTTATTGAAGAAATATATTTCACTTGGAATATATCAAATGGTTGTTCAAGCTACTCATTGGCAACACATGCAACGATGGAGAGAGCACTCCTCCTTCCCCAAAATATACAGCTACCATTTGCTTTAATCTACACAGTGCAATGAATATTTTACATATATAAAAATAGATTTATAAACTTATTTCTCAGTATCTCTCTTACCACCATTTCCAAAAATCTATCCCTTCTTGCACCATCATTTTTATTTCAGGGGCCAAAATGCACTCCATCAACAGCATGAATGCTCAGAGCTGTTACTCTGTTTCCCATCTTTTTTATTATTGATAAACCGTTTGGTTCTGTCACATCTTAAAGTATGCGGATCCTGTTCTGAATAGTGCATGTTTATTGAGACCCAGGGTGTGGGATTCAGTGTTTAACTGCATCATGTTTCGTTTGCTGTGATGTCACCATCTAGTATCAGTATTCCTACATTTATTAAACAAAAGGCAGATATAAAATTGTGTGATGGAGGTAAATGTAAAGGTTGGACTACAAAAGACGCATTTCAGGCACTATGACAACATGATGCTTTGGTTTAGATTCTTGGCTCTGCTAAACTTTAACACAGAACTACATGATAAAATAACTAGAATCATGTTACGATACAGAAAAATACTAATAAAATACATCCGATGCCTATTTTGTATTTCTGTGTGCCAGTCTTAATCAACTTGTTTTAAAAATAATGAAAAACGCTGCTAAAGACCAAAGAAAATGTTGTTCAAGATAGATAATCTAAAAGCAAAATGGAAAGAAAAGAGGGATGACTCAAAGCATTTACACTAATTTATATGAACTTTACTATATCCTTATATTTTGGGAAGACACGTAAATAAGAAAAAGTGTTTTATTGCATTTTTATTTTATATTAAATTACTGAGCAGAGTCATGTAACACAAGTAGTGGAGTTGTCATGTAAAATCCAAGCTGAACTAAAGCACTTTCATTATTCAAAGAGTAGCGCTTGTGGATTTCATTCAAAACCCCCACTGTGCTCCATTTCCAGGCATGCAGGCCTGCAGTGTCCAACGCAGGGAGTGCCTTTGAGCCAAACAACAAAGTGCTCTCTGCTTGTTTGCTTACTGAGGTCTCCCGTTCTTCTGTGCTCCTACTGACATGCAGTGCAAACATTTTTAATTACCTTTAGCTCTGTGATATCAGCTTCCGTTGAATAACTTGCTGTGGCGTTTTACCACCTGTTACTAATCTCTCTCTGAATTTGTCACGGCACCAACGATGATTCAAACTAACACTGGGTGCCCCGCAAGACCCACCAGGAAACATGGCAACCGGCAAACAGCAAGGCGTTTAGCGAGCCAAGGGAGCGACTTCATGGATTTTTTGCATCATTAACTATTTATAAGTTGCCACTTCGTGTTATTTACACTGGACTGATGGTAATGCTGTTCAAAGCTCAAACGACATGCAGAGACCTGCTGGGAAGGCGGGGGGGAGGATGGTGCATGTGTGAATGTGTTAAATATTGTACTGAAATGCCACCTGCAGCTGCGAACTCGTTGTGGGGTGAAAGGGGCGAGTTGGGAGCAACTCTAGAGGGACAAGGAAACGCAGCAGCTGAATACAGGGCATGCAGACAAGAGCATAGTCAGTGCACACTGTGACTATATAATGTATAAGACAAAGCTAAACCACAAACCACAAGGAATATTCAGTTGACCTGGTTTATCAGCTTCAACCCACAAACGCGTCATCATTTGCAGTAAACGTGTCACTGGAAAATATGCAAAGCTTCCACAAGAATTCAATATCTATCTATCTATCTATCTATCTATCTATCTATCTATCTATCTATCTATCTATCTATCTATCTATCTATCTATC
>CAEGAE010057018.1:0-17362 GCA_903067095.1 Girardinus metallicus
AACGTAGCTGGAGATAGGCACCAGCAACCCTCCCGACCCCATTAAGGGACAAGGGTGAACAGAAAATGGATGGATGGGACAGCTTGATAAAGGCTGCCCTCAGTAGTACTTCCCTCCTGACCATAAACAACACTGTAAAATAATACGTTGTTTTTACTCCCATTCAAAACATGGGAAATACTCCCATCAATGCAATGAAAAGGTGTGGCTAATATGCTGACAAGCATTTAATGTCCCGCCCCTGTCACGTGCATTCATTCAGAATTTGATAGTCATTGTGACGCTCTCTCGCTTATTGCAACTTGTTGATGAAACCTTTGTTTTATTTTCCATTCAAACATCATACTCCATATATTTGAAAAAGGTTTAAAAACATTAAAGTTTTTTATTATTATTATTCAACTTTGTATATAGATAACTGAACGTTCTATTTAAAAAAAAAAAAAAAAACAACTATAGCAAAATTATTTTATTGGATACTATATTTATTTACTGCTCTTGTTTTTGGTGCTTTAGTCATCTTTCTGTTAGTCATTTGTGGTCCAAAAAAAAAAAAAAGAAAAAGTCTTAAATTTACCTTTACCTTTTCAATCCAGCCTCTGCTTTATTCTGCTCTATGGCTGGCTACTCTGACAGGAACTGGATGCTTTTAGATTATAGCACCGTAATCCTTACATTGTGCAACTGTGTCTTTGACAGCACGCCGTGAAGGTTACTCTTTTTTAATAAAGAAAATAGATCAACGTGTATAGTTGCTGCATATCAAGTTTCACCCTCTCCAGCACGGATGTCAAGTTCCTCCTGTTTGCATAACAGAGTCAGCATGACTGCGCACATTTATTAGCTCATCTTCTCGTTAACTTAAGGTTTTTTTTTTTTTTAATTGCTTCCATACAGTGAGTAAATGCAAAATGAAACTAGCAGATCAAAATTATTTTTGAACTTTATGTAGTCTATAGAACTGAGATAACATGACAAGCACGGAGAAAATATTTAGGTATTAAAGATAGCTTTTAACAAATAGAGATCTCAGCACCTCTCAAATCACATCTCGGTAAACCCAGAGACTAGTGTCTTCTACAGCACCACCATGTGGTTAAAATAAGTCTTATAGCCTAAAAAAAATAATTGGATTATTATTTAGCTGGTAAAAGAAAAAAAAAAAAACTGGAGAGAGACGCCTAACAAGCAGGTTTAAATGTTGTGAACTATCGTGTCCTGGTGGTTTTCATTAATTTAGCCGAACAAGAACAGACGTCGGAAACCCTGAG
Organism: Girardinus metallicus; assembly: GCA_903067095.1. NCBI lineage: Eukaryota > Metazoa > Chordata > Actinopteri > Cyprinodontiformes > Poeciliidae > Girardinus > Girardinus metallicus. The sequence goes on from CAEGAE010057018.1 coordinate 1,272, forward strand.
CAACATGGCCACTGTCATGGTGCATTTTAACAAGAGCACGCGCTTTCCTTGTTCACGCGAGATCGCGTTGAAAGTCACAGAACTTGCGTTGTTATAGCGACAATAGTGTCACCTTCGGGGAGCTACGTATTCATTTTCAAAGTTAACAAAACATGCGGTTAAATAGTCAAACATCTTAATTACAGGTAGGTTATAATATCGGTTTTACAGTTTAAAATGTCCTGTGACCTTTAAAGATTTCTTTTCGAATTTTAAAGATACATTTATGAATAGGTACCTGATTACTATGTCAGTACTTGTTGCAGACCGATGATACCGGCATCTTAAATTCTTTAACATAATTTCAGCATCGACAGTACCTGACAATTGCAGCATTCTGGTGATAGCCCATTTCATTTAGTTTCCACTTAGTAACTAAAAATCACATTGGTGATTCAGTTTTATGCGTAAAAATCCCAATCAGCAGTGTGGCGATTTGGGCAATGTTGTGCTAAAATGGCTTAGGAATGACTTGGGGACCACGTAAACTAGTTTGAGCAGTTGACTGGACCTGCAAAGATCTAAGACAATTTGAATATGTGTGAGATGTGCTCGACAAGCAGATCTGATTAATGCAGGCCCTACCTCACAACTTCCAGGACTTGAAGAATCTGCAGTTGATATTGCCATGTCAGATGCTGCACCCATGTTGTGCCTTGTAGTTGTAGGTCAAATTTAAGCTATAATGGTCAGTTGCTGGAGTGAAAATGAGTAAAAAAAAAAAACAGGCGTGTACAAATGTAAACTTTAGAAGACATTCAGGAATGTAATTAAAATGAACTCAAAACCTTCCAATAAAGTTTTTCTCATTGGAAGCAAATTATGAGGAACTATTCATTTCTAAAAAAAAAAAAAAAAAAAAAAAATTACAAGGTCCTTGTTGTTAATCTTTTTAACCAGTGTCTCTTTTTATTTTTACTCTTGTAATTGAAGTAACAATTGTCTTACAAAGACCTATGGTTTAGTAGCAGTTTATTTTTTGACATGTATGTATATATGTAGATCCCAGGTAAGGGACTTCAAAGCTAACACAATCATTTTGTCTTCTTTGAGTAGTTTCTTATTTCCGCTACCTTGTTTATCATGGAGAGTGATGAACATTTGAATGACTTGCGGCTTCAGTTCCAAATGCTGCAAAAACAGCAGGAACAAAGAAAACTGGATGGGAAGAAGAAAAAAGAACCCACTAATTTAAGTGTGACAGGTACTCAGGACGATTTGAATCTGCCGAAGCAAGTCATTCAGGAAGACAGCCCTGAAGAAAGGTAAGTGGTTTCACTTGGTCTCGGTTTAAACAAAACCGTATTGTTTAACTCAAAGCTTACATAATACCTAAGTACATAAATAGTCATAACATGATGATGGTGTGTCGTCTGTCATTCAAAGTCTGCTAAAGCAGCAGGATGAGATCCTGTTAGACCAAATTCGAGAGCTCAGAGATGAAAATGGGAGGCTCTTCAAACTTCTGAGTGAAAAGGACTTTGAGATCAAACATCTGAAGAAGAAAAAAGAAGAAGAAAGACTGGCCTTAACAGGTGCAAGCAAACAAGTTGGATGTATTTTACATACAAGAGTTAATGGGGCTTCACAGTCATCTTGTGAATTATCCCTTTAGGTTCATCAGGCTTAGCAGGAGCTGTAGCTGCCAGCAAGATTGTTGAGCTTTCCAAGAAGAATAGAGAGCTAACTGCAGAAATTGAGAAAGAGAAGATTAGATCCAAGCAAAGCAGCAATAGGATCAAAGAGCTCGAGAAAGAGGTAAAGCACTATTTATTTGATTTATTGGATGGAGAGTTGAAGTTACAGGTCAAAACCCATAGAAAGCAAAATTTTGTTTAGCTGCAGTGTGCTTTGGAGAATGTTGTACCTGGACAGAAAACCACACAAAAAACTCTGGATAAGAGCTTGTCTGAAGACCATGAGGTAAACAGAAACTGAGTAATGCCATTCTCTTGATTTGAAACCTGAAGTGATAGCGTTTCATTTCAAATTACATAAATTTTTCTACTGAGCAACAGGAAAACCCACTGGTCAAGTCTCTGCAAGAAAAATTAGCAGCTGCCCAGCTCAAAGTGACCGAATATCGAAACCAGGTTCAGTCTGCAAAACAGGAGCTGAAGGTTGCTCAAAAGGTAATCTTACTGTTTCTTTTCCATCTGTCAGAGCTTTAATTATGCTTATTTATGACTTCTTAATTGGATTTTAGGGCCTTTCAGCTGAAGGCCCAGTATTCTCTGGCTATCAGAAATGGGAATGTGTGTATTTTCTTACCATACAAGCTGCATTTTGAAGATAAGTTTGAAAAGTGAGACGAATAAAAATAACCTTTAAGACCATTACACATAACCTGGAAATTATATTTTTGAGATTAAGTCTCTAATTTTATAAGAATGTCCTGGCCAAGACTGATATAGCAACCTCCATATTTTTTGTCATTACTGGTATATAAATTCTTCAATTCCAGTAGCGTCGTTTGGTTTTCTTATTTAGTTGCCCTGTTAAATACACACCCCTCTTACTGCCCTACAGAAATAAACAGGTAAACCATAATGTCCATAATGTAGGCTTTATTTACTTTATACCTCATCAACATTATGTATTTTTAATGACATCTTGATTGATCTCTTTTTATTCTATATATTTATGATGATACTTTTTATTATTATTTATTTATTTATTTATTTTATTATTGGAGGCTTGCAACAAAATTTTGCTCATTATGTACATTTTAAATGTGTAGGTTAATGATAATAAATTATGTCTATGTCTACTCTTAAAATGATGAACTATTGCAGGTTTTATTGAGTGAAGTCGGAGAGGAGATCAGCCTTCAGCAGTTGCTCAACAACCCGGGGAGCTTTAGAGGCCGGTCGCAGCAGATTCTTGCTCTTCAAATAAGGGTAAGGTGGAAAACTTAGATGGTGACTGAATGGCTTTTATAATGTTCATCATTCATTATGAAAGCTTATTTCAAGAAGTTGGTTGGTTTTCAGGATTATGATTGTGCCGATGCATCTCTATCAAAAAGAACATCACTGAGAAGTTTCTGGTTTAGGAGTGTCTTAAAAAAAGAAATACGACAATTGTAGGTTGGTTGTGTGAAAGCTATAACTACTACGACCAATAGAAGTAAACAGTTGAGATATATTACTTTGCGTGTAATCAATCTATATCTGGGTTTCACATTTTAAACTGAATTCCTGAAACTAACTAAATTTGATTTTGATGATATTCCAATTTTAGTTTGATGCACTTGAAAGTTATGTCACTGAAAATGCTGAATTCATACAACAGGTGCGGGAGCTAGAGCAGCAGCTGTACCAGCAAAGACAGGCAGATGTTCAGAGTGTGGAGCAGGATTTTTGTGGTTCTGTGGCCCATCATAAACCCCCTGCCCAAAATAGAAACCTCAACTACATCCGTACCATAGAGAAAGAAAAGAGGGAGGCATTTGAGGTACTTAAACAGTAACTCAGTTTAAAAACAAAATGAAATATTAAGGTACTAATTTTTTATTTTTGCTTCTTAATTTTGGCAAATCTGTAGAGGATCTCAGCTGATCATGAGGGCCTCTTGAAAAAACACGAGGATGTGAAGAAAAAGCTAGAAGCCTCTAAAGCCAGGAGCAGAACTCAGTCCGAGGAAATCAAAACTCTGAAAATGCAGATTTCCTCCTTATTAGAGAAGGGGAAACATGACACCGGGCTTGTGGATGCCCTGCTGGTAAGCCCTTAGATAAGATAAAAGTGGGAAAGAGAGCAATATTCTGGGCCCTTTCTTTCCCACAACCTTGTTTTGTTAAACCCTGGCAGAAACAGCAGGGCCAGATGCAGACAGCGCTGAAGGAACTCGGCCAACAGCAGAGCGCACAGATCAAGAACCACAAACACAGCCCGAGACAACAGCTGGACAGTGGGCCCCCAGAGAGCAACGGTCTTATCCAGAAATTGAAGCTCATGGTAGCAGAGAAAGACGCCATAATAAAAGAGCTGCGGGAAAGGCAGCAACTTTCCAATAAGGTAAAAAAAAGTGGAAATATTTAGTGCTGTGGCAACCACTGTAAAACAAATCTACCTGCTTGAAATAAAAATCTGTTTTTACAGCAACTGAAGGAAGAGAGTATGGACAGACAATTAAACCCTAAAATAAACAGCTGCAGTTCAGGAGTCTACCCAGAAGATGGAGACAGTGTCACAAGAATTACACCAGAGTATGTTTTCAGACATATCTGAATTATTTGATTCTTTATATTGTAATTTTATTCATTTATTAAGAGAATCATAAAAACTACTTTAAAACATAATAAATTTTGTTTTGTGGTATAAAGTGCATGTTTTGGTAATCTCTACTAAGAACTAAGATCACTTGTTTTACAAAGGATAACTAGTAACCGACTCGAGGAGGTCAATGACGGAAGAAGCAAGAAGAGTAAAACATTTTATGATTTCTCATCTTTTTATCTGTTTCAGTTCAGTCTCTAAATTAGGCCATAAATTGGTCATTTCAACTGTGGGCGGTGAGATGGAATTAAAGTAAGTGAGCTGTATTATATAAATATGATTCATCTTATTTTTAAATATCAGTTATTATTGCACCAATGTAAATAAATCAAAACAATGAACTGTTTGATTGTGTCTGATGTTCTCAGAGATCATTCAAAGTGTCCGGGTTGCTCTGCTGATGTGAGTGCACTGATCACCCAGAGCACTGCGTATAAAGTCCTCAGCGTGGAGAAGGACCGCCTCGGGGAGCTGGTTAAGCTTCTACAGATCAAGTAATGCACACTCTACAAATCTTTCTGTTTGCCAGAAAACTTTAAATATACTGAAATCAGTACATTTAACTGATTTCATTTAAATATCCTGGAACTCAGTAAAGTTAACTTTACTGATTTCCAGTGAAATACTCCTGACTCTCCTACATCATTGACATGGATAGAATGTGCTTCTATAAGGAACAACCAAATGTGGACTTGACTCTTGATTTTTTTATTGATTTTATCCCAAATTTTGGCTGAGATTCATTCAAACATTCGCAAGAATGTTATGGGTCATTTTCACATCTTTCATGTTGTAATAGAAAATCTATGGTCTAAGGTTTAATAATGTAAATGATAGACAGAATCACTATCCATTACATTGGATTGAAGTGCTTCAGACTATTCCCATAGATAATCATTTTATTGTTGCTCTAGCTGTCCAAAGAGAAAGCAATGAAGTGTGTGTATGAAGAAATTATTTAATTCTTTTATCTAAGACAAAAAATGTTTATCTTCCAGAGAGAATGACATGAAACAAATGTGTTTGGAGGTAGAGAAGAAGTACCAAGAGGAGCGCCGCAAAACTTTGATGCTGGAGGAGCAGTTATAAAGGGCATGAACAGATTCAAAGTAAAGGACTCTGTGTCGAGCACAGGAAGGATAAGGACCAGTGTGACCAGGTGGACGTTCTGCAAAAAAAAACTGTTTTCACAGGGTTCAACTCCAAGGGTTCCAAGGATTTTCTAGCATACCCTTCAATTCAACCTTGGTTGTCTCACTCTTGGCTGCCATGACTGTTCCTCAGGAGAAATAGGATAGGAGCTACAAGGCATAAAAAAAAACAGACAAACAAATCAAACTCTGGAATGTGAATAAATTTTACCTTGCAATCTTATTGTGTTGTGAGCTGCTCCTGATTCTAAACATGACAGTTTTCTTTTCTCCATCCCATGAAAATTTAACCACAGAAAATTTCATGATGTGTGGCAATGGTCTCAGCTCCCATGCACAGGGTTAGCTTCTGCCCATCATCTTTTGGTTGTTTATGTTGCTCTTGTTCGCTGTCTCCTGTCTGGTCATTCAGCTGGAGGAAACGCAGTTTCTGAGGGCATCCCAAAAGAGCACTCTCCATCACGGCGTACAGCTTTATGGTGACGTGATGAGACAAGTCGAGCACGGGCTTTTTTTTTTTTCTTTTTTTTTCCCTGGAGGCTCTGTGGCAGCACTGACAAGACACTAACCAGGAGAACTGGCTGCTCCCTGTTTAAGCTCTCTTACTGCTCAGCCCTACCTTCTCTTGTCACATGTGACAAACCACAGCCTGCAGGAAACAAGTTCTCTTCCTTAGCCACACACACACGCCCATTTGCACACACACACAAATCATGCAGGTATCTTAGTCTCACTTCAGTTTGGAATGATTTGTAATGCAGACCAGGTGACTTAAGGTCAAGGATTATGGAGGAAGTTTTGTGGAAAAGCTTCCTGCTTAACCTTGATAGTAGCAGACAGTTGTTCCTGCTGATTAGGGAATGGATTGACCTTAATCTGTTTTCCCCCCGGTGTCATGTAGTCTCTGATAGTCGTTTCATAAATGTAAATTGACACTTTTATTTTGTAAAGAACATATATGCTTGTAAGTTTTTTATTTGTCTCAGACAAATCCATTTCATTTTTTGAAACAAATTAAGTTTTTGTTAAATTATTTTTTTTTATGGCTTACCTGTATTTTCTTCCTGTTTTTAGTCATTTTGGCTGTGAATAATTGCGAATAAAAGTGAAAAATTGCCATCAAGATTGCATTAACCTCTGATAGGTTCCTCCTAAAGTTGATATTCCTGTTAAATATCCACACTAATCATTTCTGACTCGAAACCAGATGTGTGGGAATGGTGGTTAGAAGTGAATGCAAACTAAAGCTACACAAACTGACTGTAATACATTTCCCAGAGCATATCACGCATTTACAGAATAAAGTCTGTGATCAGCGATCCAAGACATCCTGGAAAGCGTTTGGAAAAAATAGGGAATTTATTTTATGAATTTACTGGGTCTGGATGAATTTGGAAAAAAGACAGTGTAATATAAAGAAAATTTGATTATTTTCAGGCTTTATTCTCAGCAACATTGTTTGAACAGTTAATGCAGTTAACAGTTTTTTCTTCCCTATTTCTTCTATTCAGTCCTTCTTTCCTTTCTTCATTCTTTGTATTTGTCCTTCCTTCATTCTGTTACCCCTCTTTCATTTTTCCTTCTACATTTGTCATTCCTTTTTCCCTATTCTCCTTCCCTCCACATATCCTTTCTTCCTTCCTTATTTCTTTTTTTCATTCTCCATCATTTCCTCCATTTCCTATTTTTCATACCTTCTTGCTTTGCTTTTTTCTGTCCTTTCTTCCTATCTGCCTTAAGCAGATGTTGTACTTTAGAAATGAGCAAAAATGTTAATGGAAAACTCTGCTAATTATGTCTAGAATAAAATCTTTAGAAACCAAAGACTTTCAATCCAAACGTTGTCTCAGTTCTCCTGATGGGTGTAGCATTTACATACATACGTACATCTGAGTTATTTTAATGTATCTAAAGGTGTTTCAGAAAAAAAAACAAAAAAAACTGCCCCGCCTGTCTTCTCTGCCCTCTCCACATCACGCTTAATTTAAAACCATGGCTGACTTAGTGTGCTGATTCAAATACCGCACTATGTCTTCCAGCACCCTGTGGGAGATTGGCAGGTCCCATTTGGACCTGGTGAGAAAGAGCCACAAGACAAAAATATCAGAGTTTGGACATGATGAAGACAGCCTTTATGCTCACAGTAACAAAAAACATCTTGTGCTGAGCACCTCCCGGATGAAGGGTGAGAAACTTTTTTAGGTGACAGTGAGTTGATACAATCGGTGAATGAACAGGTTAGATACAATCGGATCTGAATTGATTTGGCATAAATTACACAACATGATGTGTACCATGGAGCAAATTGTGTGTTTTGTCCCTTGTTCCATGTGATTCCTGGAAGATATTAAATGTTTTTGAGCACACCGTGTGTATGTGTAAATACTAACTGATAGGAACAAGTCAAGCACTTCCAATATGTCAGTAAGATTTTTTTTTTTATAAAGCTTCCTACTATTTCCTACTGAAGTTATAGTGTAATTTCAGGTAAGCTAATTTCACAGCTTAATGCGTCTGCTGTTGTTGACTTCAGTTATTTCGGAGTGTCATCACCTTCAAATAAATTACACTTTGGCAAACAATTTTATTCTTGTTTTATGTAGCTGTATTACGCAGAAAGGTGTAGATTTATTCCAAAATGCCCAATAAGCCACCAAACCAAACACAAACTTATGTAAACACAGCGTACGTAAACAGCCTCGGCTATTTGTCATTCCAGCTTTGAATGACTCCTTTCTCCATCGTTCTCCTCAGAGGTATTCCCTCGTTCTGGACCAATGCTTCCTGCAGACCATTGACTGCATCCAGAAACTAAAGTAAACAGTACAGCTGTGAACGCAGAGGTTAAAGTTAGCAATCAGTGTACGAGGGATCTGTGAACTTTCCTAAGGCCAGAAAAACGGTTTACTCCTCTGTGAGTTTATTCATCGCCCCGTGGCTCTCATTTACATGTAATGGGAAGAAAATAAACAGAACAGTTCTAATATGCTCATTTACAGTAATTAGAAATTAAGTAACAACTTAACTTGTATACAAGTGAAGTAACGATTAGACTCTTATTGGTCACATTAATGTTCACTAGATCATCGCTTTATGTTCTCTTCAGAGTCTAATTAGGCGTGGTATCTAGATGGCAGTGCAGTTGCCATCTGTCAAAACAGTTTTTATTAAGAAACTGTTATGACATTGAGTGGTACCACGTGATTTAAAACCAAAAGTGTTCTAAAACTCTTTCCACAAAATATAAGTTCTTGTAGGAAAAACACAAGGACTCTCAGTTTCAAGAATTTTTTTTTATTATTATTATTTAAAATTTCACCTATTGAAAAGGGGTGGAGAAAAAATTTGACTAGTTCTACAATAAGTACCATGCCTTGCAAAAGTCTTCAGATCCCTTAAACTTTTTTTCAGCGATTTGTCATGTTACAACCAGAGACTTTAACTTATTTAACAGAAGTGCTTTTTTTTTTTACTATAAAAATCGCAGAAGTGCTGTGTGCATGTGTAACTAGAGGGAAATCCCCACTTACAGCCACAAGTATTTTGATGTCTCAGATAGCTTTGTGTGTGTAGACACTGAAATGTGATACCTCTTTTTTTTTCGTTTTTTGACAAAATTCAATCACCTCAATGCCAGTGAGTGCCTGTGAACTTGTCAATTTTAGCAAAGTTTCTAAATTGGGATGAGGTCTAGACTTTGAGTAGACCATTCTAAAACTTGATTTGCTTCTATTGCTGCAGCTCCTCCCGATTTACTTCTCTTAATGTCATACTTTAGTTTAGGTGGGCAGCTCCTCTGTAGGTTTGCAGCTGTATTGTACTTTTTCCACTTGCATTTGTTTGAACATCTTGGAATAACGTTTTACAACCTAACACTGCAATAAACCTCTCCACAACTTTTGTCTTTCCTGGATTTTATGATGTTTTTTGTTCACTAATGTTCTCTAACAAACCTCTGAGGCCTTCACAGAACAGCTGTACTCATTCTTAGATTAAATTACACATGTATAAACTTTGTTTATTTATTAGGTGACTTCTGAAGGGAACCAGCTGCCTAAATGTACATTTTTTTGTTGTTTTTCTACAAACCTATGCTTAATGTTGGTTTAAATCCAAATAAAATCAATTTAAGTTTGTAGTTATGTGGTTTAGAAAAGTCTAAGTGGTCTGAAAAATGTAGCAAGGCATTCTAACATACACTACATTAAATCTCTAATATTAAATCATCAAACATGGCTGACATAGCAGATGCACTATCCCAAGATTATTCAACAAGTCAATTTTTTTTTCTGGAAAAATTATGGAAAGTTATATATTTTGTATTGAAGCATAATGAAAAGGCCTCTTATAAAAGGGGCTCAAATCAAAATAATTTTAAAAGCTGTGTTTAAGATCTTATGTGATGCTGAAAAACTGCACTAACTTGGAGAAAACCTTTAAAATTATTGAATAGCAAAAACTATGTAATGTATAATATATTGTGTTCATTAGGTATGGTGGAGGCATTTTACTAGAGCCTCAACTAATACAGGTTAAAGAATTATCTGAGGCAAACACCACTAAGGATGTAGAGACAAAAAACCCTTCCAGGCATGCAGTCGTTTTCATCAGTCTGACAGCAGCTGAATCTGTTGGCCTCTCTATGGCAATCATACTAGCTTGGGACAAAGCAATCAGCCTCTCTCAAGTCTGAACCACTTGCCAGACTAACATGCAGAGGAAAAGGGTGATTATTTGGCATTGGGCCTGCTTTTGTTAAAGATATGAAAAGGTTTGTCTTTCATGGATTTCCTTTCCACAGTTTCATCTGACATTGAGCAAATCTGTTGTGTTGCTCTTAAACTAAATAACCAAGAAAATGATAAAAATGGCATTATGTATGTTTTTTTTTTTTTTTTTTGAGTAAGTGAAAATATACTAAATGCAGTTCAGAGGCAATTTTTTGCTTCTGGGTTGAATAAATAGGTGTATATTTTTTCTTTAACACAGTAAAATAGAAATGCACAATTCCTAAAGCACCAGAACAGGAGTATGTAGCACTGCTCAGCATATCTGCTGCATTTTTCCTTTTAAGACACTTTGCAGAGCAGCCCTGCAGGAGCACAGAGCAAAAGGCGATGATAAAACAAATGATTTGGCAAGGGAAACAGAAATTTTTTGTAAAGCTGTAATCAGCAAAGTCCAGCTCTATCACTAAAAACTGCTATTCTCTGCTTGTCATCTTTGTAATGTGATTGCTACTTTTGACACGTGGCTCTCACTTGTTTCATCCCTTAAAGACTTTTCTCACTGTAGATTGAACTGCCCTCACCTTCTGTCAAATAATCAATTTCTTTAGGAACATCTCCAACATTTGTGTTGACGATATGGTGGTTTTAGGATTTTTTTAAACTCCATAATTGGGTTTGTGGAGTTGCCTTTTAATATGCTTTTAAACTTTTCGAAAACGTTTTTGCATTTAGGGAATGTAATTAGTTTCTTGTGTTTATTCATTCTTCCCTGGATGAACAGGAAGGGATCATTTTCATTATTGCAGTTGTTTAATGAGTCCCTCAGTGTGTCCTGGCAAAATGGCAATGACATTTCACTCATGAATGCAATAAGTTCTACATTCGGGAAATATTTGCATCGGCACTACTGATAACAGACTGCTAGTTTGGCTGTAGTTTTTCTGTCATTTGACAGTTTGCCATGGAGAAAGGCAGAAATTAATTAGGAGAGACACAAGCTAGTGCACCCCAAAATCCCAAGAGACTGCTTATATTGTTCACAGAAATAATGTCCTTGTACATTACATGAATGTCAATGTACAAATGTTTGTTATAGCACAACAGATGGATCCACTAATTATAGTTAACTGGTCCACAATGTGTCCCAGCAAGTTCATTTTTTAACTGCAATGTAAAGATGGAGTACAGTCAAAGACAATGTCCAACCCAATTTAAAAGCTTAAAATTCATTAAAGGATCATTAAACTCAAGATGTGACACTAAAGTACCTCATTTAAACCTGATTCCTGACACTTATTTATTGTGTGTAAGTCAATACAAATTCAAAAATTATAAATGTAACATAAACGAAAGAGTAAAGTGACTTGCAAAGCATTTACAGCCCGTTGGACTTTTCCTTTTTTTCCCCCCACATTTCATACAGCCAAATTCAATTTATTGGGATTTTATGAGACACACCAACACAAGTAACCTGTGTGTAATTTTATCTTGGTAGGGCAAAATTTGATTCAAAGTTGTTCTTTGAAGGCCTCAGAGTTTTTTTTTTTTTTTTAAAACATAAACAAAGAACATTATAAAATCTAGAACACATCAGGAACATCGGTAGAAAAGTTGGAATATTATTACGTTGTGACCATTTTATTGTTCAACCTAGTATTTAAAAAAGGGAACAGTGTAACATAACTTTAAACCTACCGATATATGGCTCCACAGTGAGTGTATGGTGTAGGATGATATCTAATTTTGGAAGTCTCTCCCTGTCTGCTTTCCGGGCTATTAGGGGTAATTTTGCTTCCTTCCTCATCCGCTCCTTGCTGATTCCCAGTAGTATTTGGTGTACAGAATCTAGCTCAGCAGACTGACATGTAGACCGGCACTGACATGCACACTGACAACTTTTACCTTCCTATATTAGAAAATGGACATGCAGGTTGACTTTCTGTATTGAAACCTCAGAGATGAAACAGTCATTTCAATGTAGCTATGAAAAAAAAAAATCACTAAAAGAGAGAACTCTAACAAAGAACATCGCAAGAGAATGAATGTTGAGAGAAACCCTTTGCAACCACACAAGTGAATCTATTAAATAGGCACTTGGTACAAAGACTATTTGTTTTTTTTATTTGGAGAGGATACACCTTACACTTAAATCAATGCTCAAATTGCACAGACAGAGAATGTTGCTGGCCTTTTGGCAGAGAGAGAAAAAGTAGACAATCAGAACAATTTTTCCATTACAATCAACTCAAGAGGTTTCCAGGGGGCTCCCTACAGAGATAGTTTCTTTGAATCACTACCCCTGATGCTGTTGCTCCAACAGAAAGATGTGAAGAGACAGAATTACAGGATTGGTATCAAATTACTAGACACCTTAAAATTTCCATCACCTCAAGAAGTAAATCTGTTTTAGTGGCGACTTTCATCTGTTCTTTTGAATCTTACTGCAGTTGCAAAATTGAAATAACTTGAAATTCTATTGAATTCAGTATTCAGAAAGAGTATGGCCAAGTTTAAAAGTAAGCTAATTCTTTATCAACTTCTTTACTACAAAAGGTTATGACGTATGTCCTGTGTAAATCAGGAGTTTGTGTGTGTCGAATGCTGACCTGGGGCAGTGGCTTAGTTCACTCAAACCCACTCTTCTTTCTTTTGCAAGATTTTTCAACATCTCAAATTAGTTCATGTGTTATTAATGTAGATCCATAATTATCCAAGCTGGTTTAGTATCTTTCTTATCTGACTAAACCACTTCATTATAGTTTAAAAAGTTTTCAGTATAAGGCAGTGCAGTATAAGGCAGTATAAGAAGAAGAAGAGAATTCAAAAGTGTTTTACATAATGGAAACCCAAAACATCAAACCAGCAAGAAACATTACATAGCAGTGGCAAACTAAAGGAATGTAAGGACAAGTTGGAATGCAGACTACAATTAATGATGTTGTTGTTATTACTAATCAAAGGCAGCTCTAGACAAAATGATAAAAGCCTAACTTTAAAGGAACTCAGTGTTTCAGGATTTTTGCAGTTTTCTAGAAGTTAGTTCCAGATAAGAGGAGAATAACAACTGAATGCTGCTTCCCATGTTTGGTTCTGATTCTGGGAATATAGAGTGCTGTATTCCCAGTATATATTTTGGTGCTTAACCATTCAGTGGCTTATAAACTAACAAAACTTGTTTTAAAGTATATTCTGTGTGCTGAGGTATTGGGAGCCAGTGTAAGGACTTTAGAATCAGAGTGATGTTTTCTTTTCTAGTTTTCGTGAGAACACGAGGAGCAGCACTTGTCATGTATTTTACATGTCTGACTTGTCTTTTAAAACATTACAAAGATTTCTCTGTTACTTATAAATACATGTAATACACACATTTAGTGACTTTTTAAAATTACTGTTGCATAACGAAGAATATGACAAAGTTTACAGTAGAGTTATTTCAAAAATATTATTTTAATTGGACACAAGAATCACAACTACATAGCCAGGAGCCATTTCTGTCAGTCTGAGACAAGGGTTTAACGATTATTCCCAAAATCCCTTCAGCTTTGGTCCCTGGGTCAGCATTGTGTGTCAGCATTCGACATACACAAACTCCTGATTTACACAGGATATACGTTATAATCTTTTGTAGTAAAGAAGTTGATATTACATGTTTTAATAAGCAGAAACAGGAACGGTCAGGGTCCATTGGGTTGTAAAATATTCTTTGGGAGTGAGATGATGCTTGAGGGATAAAAATAGAGAGATAAAGCCGAAGAGCCGTCCAGTGAAGATATGAGAAATAGCTGTTGAAATGAGCTTAAAGGGAGGGAGTGTATGTTATTTAGACTTTACTGTTTTGAGCTTTCTGTCATTTTATAACGACAGAAAGCCTCATACGTGGAGTTTTGTTTTGATTTTTTAATGCATATTAGAGAAAAATTTGAATTGCTCATGGAGCCACCCAGCTCTGCCTTATAGAATAACCTTTTCTCATACCTTTCTCACTCGGCACTAGCAATTAGCAAACACCTAGCACAGTTGAGTGTCTGCTTGTCATACATACTTCTCAGTCCAGTGCTCCTAAGGATGGTTGTAAACCGGTTGAAAAGGCATTAATATTATGACGTGCTGAAAGAACAGGTGTGTCTTAAAGAAATGGAGGCCAAATTTTAGGTGTCAAATTGTAAAGTAAGATTTCTTTTGAAATTGTGTTTCATATGCATGGTACAGTATTTTTAGAACAACTGAAGATAACATAGTTACTTAATTGTGCTCTAAAATAACCATATGTGCCTGGAAAGTACACAATTCTGCCCCTCTGAAAGAAAGGGAATTATTAACGAAGAGGAATATTATTTCTGATGCAGGTACACAAAAGCATAGCAAGCAAAGCTGGCTAGAGCTAAAAAGTTAGGCAATAAAGAAAAACATCTCACTTTTACAAAGTAAACTTGCCAAATCTTTGAAATCCTAAATCTAAATTTTAAACATTTAAAATCAGCATCCAATCAAATTGTATTCTCATTATCAAAAAACTAACATAAAAGATTTTATGAAAATTCAGAAATAAGAAACAGTAGAGCAACTGAACATGTTAAATGCTGTGTGATGGAAGTGATTAAATTTCTTAATATGGAACCTGACTCAGAAATTTGTACCACAAACAAGCAAGGTTGTATGACAATAAAAAAATTCTTGAATCCATAAATTAATAAAGAAAATATAAGCTGGCAGCACTTAAATTTATTGGTGACAATATGTTGGCTTCCATTTTATTACATCAAATGAATAAAATTAAATTCTAAAAATATAGCAAATACCTTGAACACAGCTGAAACTCCACAGTGAACAATAAAAACAACATAAAAGGACAGAAGTTTTGCTCTAGCTTTGTCACTTCCCGACCAAGATATAATAGGAAAATGTGAGGGGGAACACTGAGAAGGTAACGCATGCTAGAAAGCCAAGAATACAGCAAAAAGTCTTTATTCATTTACTTTGAGCATCTCAGATGGTGGGATATAAACCTCCAAGTAGGATGACAGACTTTGGCAAGAATGTGGAGCAAATAAACTTATCTCTGCACAAACAATACTAAGAAAGTAAGACAGAATAATGCGATAACTGACATAAATATGAACAAAATTCTACATGGAAATAAACACTAACAAGAGGGACCTAAGAAAAAAAAGCCAGAGTTTTTTTTTATACTTGAGACAACTGAAAGCAGGAGGAACAAAATATGGAAGTAAATTGATGGTGAAACAAAGACAAATAATGTTACAAGATCGTAAAATACAAAAAAATAAAAAATAAATAAATAAATCAGCATACCAAAATACTAAAAATACCCATAATCTGCAACATAAAAAGTCAGACATCATGAAAAAATGTAACTCAACCGGCTACAGTAAGCATTTGCAGGCTGAGATAACGCACTTACTCAGAGGTTTTTTGAGTATTAACTGTGCATCTTTAAGATGTTTGTGTTGTCATCTTGAATCTACTTTGAATTGCCTTTGACAGGATAACCTTTGGAAAATGAGTTATGTATTCTCAGTAAGCAATCTCAGGGATTTGCAAGTAAAATGTCGTCCAGTGTTTTAATTGATTGTACAACACTGTATAACATTCCTTTTAAAAAAGAAAATACATGAGAGAATGTGTGTTTAAACCATGATGGAATCTATTATATTTTAGAATAATAGCAGTTGTGGCTCATAAAAAGTTCACTTTTAATCAATATTTTTCATGATTGCTTGATCATTGTATTATGTGTACTCTTGCTTCTGCCTGTGTGCTGCGGGGGGGTGTCGGGGGGGGGGGGGGGGGGGGGGGGTTAACATCCTTTTTTTCTCTCCCCCTTCTTGGTTTTAATTTCACACCTGGGCCGGGACCGGCTCCCAGGAAAA
>CAEGAE010057021.1:0-28169 GCA_903067095.1 Girardinus metallicus
TCCGATCGTTCCCTCCCCCTGATCGTTCCTCCCCCGATCGTTCCCTCCCCCCAATCGTTCCTCCCCCTGATCGTTCCTCCCCCTGATCGTTCCCTCCCCTGATCGTTCCCTCCCCCGATCGTTCCCTCCCCCCGATCGTTCCCTCCCCCCGATCGTTCCTCCCCCCAATCGTTCCCTCCCCCGATCGTTCCCTCCATCTGATCGTTCCCTCCGCCTGATCCTTCCCTCACCGATCGTTCCTCCCCCGATCGTTCCCTCCCCGATTGTTCCCTCCCCCGATCGTTCCCTCCATCTGATCGTTCCCTCCATCTGATCGTTCCCTCCCCCTGATCGTTCCCTCCCCCCGATCGTTCCTCCCCCTGATCGTTCCCTCCCCCGATTGTTCCCTCCGTCTGATCGTTCCCTCCATCTGATCGTTCCCTCCATCTGATCGTTCCCTCCCCCTGATCGTTCCCTCCGTCTGATCGTTCCCTCCGTCTGATCGTTCCCTCCGTCTGATCGTTCCCTCCGTCTGATCGTTCCTCCTCCTGATCTTTCCCTCCGTCTGATCGTTCCCTCCGCTTCCCCCCTCAGATTTCCGCCGCCGCTTCCTGTCGCTGCTCTCCTACCAGTTCAGCAGCTTCCACCCGAGCCTGGCGCTCAGCATCCTGCAGAATAAGAAGCTGAAAGAGGAGGCCGCCTGTAAGATGTTCTTAAAAACGAAAAGTTAAATCTCGGGGTTCCGCTCTCGATCGCCTCGTCTGATTTGTCTAAATCTCCACCAGCTCTCAGCAGCGCCGAGCTGGCAGCCCACTTCACGCCGTACGACCTCAAACGCCTGGAGCTGTACTCCCGGAGCATGGTGGACTACCACCTGGTCATGGACCTGATCCCCTCCGTGGCTCGCATCTTCTTCCTCAAGCAGCTGGGTGACGTCTCCCTCTCGGCTGCGCAGTGTGTAGGTTTATCCTGACTTCAGCGCGTCTCGTTTGTGATGAACCGGACGCTGATTGGCTGACTCTTCCTGTCCAGGCGTTGCTGCTGGGAATTGGCCTGCAGCACAAACCTGTGGATCAGCTGGAGAAAGAAATTGAGCTGCCGAGCTCGCAGCTCATGGGGCTCTTCAACCGTCTCATCCGGAAATTCGTGCAGGTGAGTTTCTCCTGATTATTTTTGTCAGATTTAAATAAGGATCTTGCACTGAACAACATGTTAACCTTTGACCCTGCTGCAGGTTTTCACCAGCATCCAGGAAAAAGCAATCGAAGCCGAAATGGTGGCAACTAAAGACGTCAGCATGGAGCCGACTGTCAGGAGCCTTAATGAAGATCTGGTATGAGAACACGGGGCAAATGTTTGGGGTTTTTACTTCACCAATTATTTATAGAACAAACACTACAGACTAACAAAAAGCAACAAGGGGGTTGTTTATTTTATCTACAAAATAAACAACCGGAAAATAGAACGAAAAACAGCAACAAAGATAAAATAACCAAACAAACGAGGTTTAATCTGGATACAACCAAAACAATGAACACATGTGGTTTAGGACATACTTTCACCTTTTTTATACTTTTTTCTTTTATTTTCTAATTTGATTTATTATTAAGTGAAAAAGAGCAAGAGAAAGAAAGTAAATAAATCAATAAATGTATTTTAATTTACTTTTATATATCGTACTATTTTAAGATTTTATAATGTTTAGATATTGTCTCCTAATTGCACATTTTTTAGCATTTTTTTTACCACAAAACCAGTGGAATTAGCTGGTATTAAGATGCTCCTTTATCATAAAACATTTTGTTTTTTTAAGAAAATTCCTAATTTTAAACAGGAGCTCATATTGCGCTTGTGTCTGTTAGTGAGTGTCTGAAGCAGAAACTGACTGCAGTGTTTTCCTGATTCATAGACGGAAGCTGCCAAAGAGTTTGAGGAGCGGCACAAGAAAGATCTGGAGAAAGTGAAGGAAATGGAGCTAGAAGAGTGAGTATTTGGGTCGACGCGTCACTGGAACGAAAACACAGTTTGCTGTATTGGTAACGACTTCCTTTGTGTTTCCAGGTACAAGATCCGTGGAGACGATGAGGAGTGGGACCAGGTGCTGAAGAAAGCGGGGAGCACGGCTGTCGTCAGCATCAAAAGGTGCGGCATCGCCAGGAAAACACGCCGCTGTCCGCTTGTTTTAGGCGCTCGGCGGTAATCATGTTTCTTTTATCGACAGCGACAAGAAGAGGAAATGGGAAGGAGAAGATGCCATAACGAGCAACGGAGCCGGGAAGCAGAGGAAGGAAATGAAACACGGAAAATTTAAGAAAAGCAAAGACAAACATGGAAAATTTGGGAAGAAGGCATAAAAAAAAAACATGCAACGTGATCAGACTGCACATGATTTGTCTTTGGACTCATAGATGCATAAAAATTATGTTTTTTTTTTTATTTCTGCTCCTTATTGAGTTCATTTCTACACTTTGCATGAGGAACCCGTACAATGCTGTGAAACAGCAAAAATAACACTTTGCCTCAACGTATTAAATATTTTATATTTTACAGGTTTGTCTTGGATTTCAGCACACTGCAAAAAACTCGATCTTACCAAGTATTTTTGTTCTAGTTTCTAGTGCGAACAGCTTAGTTCACTTGAAATAAGACAAAACTAACTTACAAGGAACTTTACAGCAGATATAGGAACTTGTTTTAAGTCAATTTTTTTTTAAAGTAGACGTATGTATTTTCTAGCCCCATAGTACCATTTTGTAGCATAATCAGATATTTAACTTCCGTTATAAAATTGCAACATATATTAAAAATATAACTTAAAAAAAAATGTATTTAGTAATTTAAAGCCTTGAGGTCGGGCCTCTGTCTCTTTAAAAACTCCTGAAGCTCCGCCTCTATTAGGTCATCACATCATCTATTAAGCTTTTAGCAACATTTTTACCAGCTTTTCACTGAGAAGTAGCTGCTATGAGCGCAGCAGTTCTAAAAAGGTGTTTGCTAATTGCTGCTGGCTAGTCTGAAGGAGCCGAGTTGATTTTACATAATCCTGCCCCGTTAGTATCTAGTGCCACTGGCAGATTGTGTCACTTATGGGAAAATTGTTTTGTTATAAGTGAAATAATCTGCCAGTGGAACTAGTTGAAAAGTTACTTGTAAGTTAGTTTTGTCTTATTTCCAGTTAACGAAGACATTTGCACTTTAAGCTAAAAATACATGGTAATATTTCGTTTCTGCAGTGTAAAATCAAACCCAGCGATGTTCACTAAGCCTGCAGCTCGGCTCCCTTCAGCAGCCCAGGCTTTAATTCAGTCCACTTCTGTCTGAGCCGCTGCTTCACTTCGTCTCCTGCGAAGATGCAGTCCACCGCGCGCTCCGACAGCGTCCACACCGCTTCGGGACGCAGACCAAAGGCGGACGCAGCCAGCTGATATTCCTGAGACAAGTCCGTACAGAAGACTCCCTTATCGTCCGTCTGGAACGCCACCAAGAACAATCGTTTTTTTCTTAGCTGCGTCACAATTTAAAGCCATAGGAATGAATTTACTCAGATGGTTGAAAATATGACTAATAGCAAATTTCACACTTTTGGTAGAATCACCTTTTTTCCCACCAACAACTTTTTTTTTTGTCATTCCGACGAGTAGGATAACAGTGGACCTGTCATTTAAAAAGGCGAGACCCTTTTTATGTTTTGGATCTACAATGGTCTATAAATTCATTTCAACATAAACCTGACTACAATACTCCAATAAAACATTGTTGGTTTTTGTTTAATTCAGAATTATTTTATGCATTTTAAACTGATTTTTTTTGGCCAAATGTGTTTTTAGCAGACATTTTGTCTCACACAGCAAAACACTTGGACACTACTGCTCTAAAATTTCAAAACAAGAAGGAAGTGGATATAAAAGGTGTCTATCTAATAAATAAAAAATATAGTTTTATTGTACTTAGTTACTCCAAGAGGGGAAACTTACACAGATGACACACGGGTGTCCCAGCTGGTACCAGTATCTGAAGTGGTGTTGGGAGTAACTCGGCACCGTTTGTCCTTTGACGTTCGACGTCAGGCAAATCTCTACAAGCAAACGAGGAAGAATGAAATCAGAACGTCAGCAGCCGAGAGTGGTTCTCTTAATTCTGGATGTGGGTTGAGTCTTACCCAGAGGAATCCTGCCTTTCACCGCTCGGTCTACGAGGGACTGGGAACCGCCCATCTCCGGATGCAGGAAGGTTCCGTGACCGATCCGGTCAGGAGGAAGGTTCAGCAGCAACTCGGACTCCTCCAGCTGGGAGGGAACCTGCAACCAGTTTGGCTCCAGTAACGGCAGTGCTGCACAGCTAGTCCAGATAAATTAAACGACGGAGAGGAGACCTACTTCTGACATGTGCAGCGACAGCTTCAGCCCGCAGTTCCTGGCTCTCTGCAGAGCGGGAAGAAGGCAGCGGCCGTGTCCCACCTTTAGATGAAAGCTCCGTTAGCATGAGGATGCTAACAGAATCCAAAACACACACATGATGAAAACAAAGTAAATACGAAGGTTTATTACCTGACTAGGGATTGGGGTGCACTTAACTTTTTTTTTTTTTTTTTTAAGAAAAATCCAATTTAGGATTTTTGTTTTGTCTATTAAACACTGATGTAGTTTTCTTAGCCAAGGTTAGATGTAAAAATTTTAATAACCAAAAGTTTCCAAACAGTAAACATGGCTGTTGTTTCTGAAGCTTAGCACAAAAAGAATACATCACTTATCTCACTGAACATTTGTCCTCACGCTGCAAACACACAAAATCTTACCAAGTATTTTATCTAGTTTCTGGTGCAAATATCTTAGAGCACATGAATTAAGATAAAAGTAACTTAAAAGTAACTTTTCTGTACTTTTTAGCTCGTTTTAAGCAAATAATTCCTTAAAACTATATATAAAATACTACTTCTACTAGCAGATTATTTAAATTATAATAATACATTTTCCCATGTTACATGTGAAATAATTTGCCAATGGGACCAATAATTTTTAAAATCAATATCGAAGAATTATTGACTTTAAACAAGCTCTTTTTTTTCTCAGAAGTTACTTGTGAGTTAGGTTCATCTTAGTTCTAGTATATTAAGATATTTGCAGCACAAACTAAACCTAAAATACTTGGTAAGATTTTGTGTTTTTGCAGTGTAGAATAGAGCTGGTAACTTACTGCAGCACTGTAAAAACATAAAATCTTATTAAGTATTTTTGGTCTAGTTTCTAGTGCAAGTGTTCTTAGAACACTTGCAATAAGGCAAAACTAACTTAAAAGTAACTTTTAAGCAAGACATAGGAGCTTGTTTTACGTGAATAATAACTTAATATTGATGAAAAACTTCTACTTCCACTGGCAGATTATTTCACTTAAAACATGGGAAAATATCTTGCTATAAGTAAAATAATCTGCCAGTGGGACGAGTACTATTAATACATCGTTTACATAAAACAACCTCCTATATTTTGCTGGAAGGCTTCTTATAAGTTAGTTTTGTCTCATTTCAAGTGTGCTAAGACATTTTTCCTAGAAACTTGATCAATAATACTTGGTGAGATTTTGTGTTTTTGTAAAGTTAACCTTACACTGCAAAAACACAAACTCTAGTGCTTCACTAACCGTTGGGTCTCCGCTGAGGTCGATTCCCAACACCAAACCTCCGGACGACAACATGAACTCTTCAGCCAGCTTCACTGTCTCCATAGCAACCTCCGCGCCATTTCTGCGATCGATGGCCACCAAAAACCTGACAGATAAATGATGTTTAGTGTTAACAATTATTTTAGTAATTGATTAATCTGGTGATTAATCAGATTTTTAAAATTTCCACATTCTGCATTAACAACTTAAGCCTTTTTATACAATATTATTCATATATCAAAAGACTCAAATAAATAATTTAAAATAAATAAAAAATAAACATTTTATTGGCTAAAAAGCCTCAACATAGCACTCAGTTAGTGAACGCTTAATTATTTGTACAATTGTTTGCAGAACATATTTACAGACAAAGAAAGTGTTTTATCTTAAATGCAAAATGTTTAGTTTTTGTATAGATTTAGTTTAACTGCTGCTCTGACTGTTGATCTTTCCATAAATTACATTTTTTGAGTCTGTATGCTCAGATTAACGATTAACCTCTTACTAGATTAATTGACAATTACTTCAGTAATCGATTTATTACGATTAATTGTTTCAGCCCTATTAATAATAACATGAAAGCGTTGAACATCTACCTGACGTCTATGTCCACTCCCTCGTTTTTACACTGCTGAATGGCTTCAATGACAGTCTCAATGTAACTCTTTTTTGTTAGTCCTGGAACAAAAAAGCATCATAAAGTTAGATTCTAAGCAGTGAAACATTATGCCAAAGTATCTGAATCCATCTTTAAGATTCGTACCGGTGTTATTCTCTTCCCTCGGTGTGCTTCTGAGCTCAAGATATTTGACATTATCAGCTGCAAACTCTTTGATAACATCCGTCGCCACCTTGATTAGAAATAAAAAAAAATCTGTGGGTGGAACTCTGGAAAATGTATTTTAAATAAAAGTTGTTTTACTAAAGATCCGCGCTCACCATCAGGATATCCTCCTTTGTGTCCACCAGTTTGTGGATTACTTTGAAGACCTCGAAACATCTGCAAAGGTGGAAGAAGAAGGTAGATATCCGATGTTGTAGAACGAGATAATGAATAACAATTTAACATGATTTTAGATTCTTTATGTCACAGAAAACAGGTGTTATAGCAGCTGTGTCCATGATCAAACTACAAAACTAACCTTGTTCATAATCAGCACCCTCCACATATAGATGTGTTAAAAGAGCTTATAATAAGTTAATCTTTTATTGCAGGATCGTAATATGAGTCTGAAAAGTACAGTAAGAGGTAAAATAATGTTTTAATAAATTTTTTTAAGTGTGAGATCTGTTATATTAACCTACTGTTGTGATTAGTGTGTATTTGTACAATGCAGTATAAGGGCCATTTTAGATAGAACAAAAGGAGGAGTAAGTTTCCACCAAAAAAAATTAATTTTTTAAAATTAATTTCAGAGATTTTCTAGAAAAAAAAAAGGAAATTCATGAGCTCCAAAAGTCAAAAATGTCAAGTAAAAAACATTAGAAATGTTGAGATTAATCTCAGAAATTTTCCAGAAAAAAAACTTGAAAATATTTAATCTGAAATCTTATGAATTTTGAGATTAAAATTACAA
Source organism: Girardinus metallicus (assembly GCA_903067095.1). Classification (NCBI taxonomy): domain Eukaryota; kingdom Metazoa; phylum Chordata; class Actinopteri; order Cyprinodontiformes; family Poeciliidae; genus Girardinus; species Girardinus metallicus. Next base: position 7,215 of record CAEGAE010057021.1, read on the forward strand.
ATTTTCTAGAAAAGAACCTGGACTTTTCCTGGGATTGTAAAGTCGAATATATTCGACTTTTGGAAATTTTCTGTGTTTCAAAAGTTAAAAATGTTGGATTTCAGAAATGTCCAAGTTTTTTCTAGAAGCTTTCTGAGAATAATTTCGAGATTTCTGACTACATTTTTCACTCAAATGTTTGACTTTTCAAGTCCGAGTTTTTCTAGCAAAAAAAATCTGAGATTAATCTAAAACTTTCTGAGTTTTTCTCGCAAATTTTCGACTTTCTGAGCCCGGAGAATTTCCAAATTTTTCTAGAAAATTTCTGAAATCAATCTCAAAATATCTCCCTTTTGATATGGGGAGATATGGGCGGATATATATATTTTTTTTCTATCCACAATGGCCCTAACACGCCGCCGTATATTTGCGCCATAATCTAGGTTAATGTATAATTTATGGCGCATCCTTACTCGTCCAGTGTCCTCCGCTGGCCTTTGCCGATGGCCGTCATGCTGTGTTCAATGTTGAGGTGCGGTTTCCGCCGGATGAGCTTCTCCATGGTCTGGACGCTCACCGATCCGTTCAGGTGAGCATGAAGCTCCTGTTCACACATCAAAACGCTGACGTTAGCGTTTTAAAGCAGACGACACACTCCTGCTGTTTTTCCTCATCAGCTCCTCCCAAAACATTTTTTCTTCTTCTCGTAAAACACAACAACATTACAGAGTTCCCTTACCACCTTCGGTAGATCCTTATAAAACTCAGCATTATCGTCCATCTCACAGTAAAATCACAGCCGGAGTCTCAGTCTCCAACTATTCCCGTAGATATTTTCAGTGCACGTTTTCCCGATGCACCTCGCGCAACAGAGAAATCCTTCCCTCATTCCGCAGCTCCGTTCCGGGTCCCTCGGCCAATCCCCTCCTTTTTTGTTCGTCCTTTCGGAAACCTTTAACTCTGTTTTAAGAAAACTATATTAAAGAAAACGTAATGTAATACTATTCTACGTAGTTGCAGAAAATAAAACCCCACGATTAAATGCTTGTAGCTTAACAGAAGTAGAGAAAATGTAGTTCATGTTTCTGGTTTTATCTCCTGCGATACTTCACTTCATTTTTTAAGACTTTAATTCATTCATCTCGTTTTGCCCTCGAACTGCAGATTATAACCTGTGGTTCCTACATTAGTATGTCAGCTTTCATGATATATTAGGAGGGTAAACACTTTGTACTCTGAAAAACTCAGCTGAAGCTTCTATTTTAATAATTTAACATAAACAATATTGATATTTACTACATGTCTTTTTCTTCCTACTTCCCTTTTTATTTTTGATGTTTGTGTTCCCCATTACTGTGTGTAAATTTAGTTTCCTCTTTATTTTTGGTAGGCGTTCACTGCCAACAGCATCAGTGTTTGTGTCTCTTTTCTGCCCTGTCTGTTCCTGGTGGCTGCTCATAGTAACCCTCTTTCTGGATGTTTCGTCCTGTTAAATATGAATTGTTCCTCTTCACTGTCCCCCTGTGCTTGCTCAGAATCAGGGAGATTGCGCTGAAGTGAAAATAAAATGTAAGTTATACATCTTATGATGTATATAACTGTTTTCTTATTGTCTTTGTCTTATTTGCTGACTTTGGTGTTTATATAAATATACTGACTTTCTCTAAGCTGGAACAAGTTTGTCCTTTATTTTTGTATCAAAGTTTTTGCATCAAAGTCAATTATTTTACCACAGCTGCTTTTATCAGAGGAGGCTTCATTCTTGATGCTAAATGTCTGTCAAAAAACAGAACAGCCAGAGTTGGGTAATAATTAGTTACATTTACTTAATTACATTTCCTCTAGCAGATTACATTTTATTTTCACTGTTTTTGAAAACAATGAACCTTTAGGGAAAAATACCTTTAGAAGTATTTTTACTACTTTTACTTGAGTAATTTTATTAAGAAGTATCTCTACTCTCACTAGAGTAAAATTTCTACCCACTGAATGAAAAACAAACATGTTTTAACCAAAAATTCACCAGAAACAGACACACACCTGCAGTTTTTGTTAAAGTTTCATCAGTTATTTTTAATTGAGAAAATTATTTTTAAAATAATTAATTTAGCCTGATTTAGTTATTTTTTTGTCACTTATAAAAATTAATGTCAATTTGGTTTTTAAAATACCAAAATTTCCACTTAACTTTATATTTTGGTCCATCTGATGGTGTCATTTTTAAATATTAAATGATTAATATTTGATTAGTGACTCACTAAGTTTTACCAAATACTTTTTACTATTACTCGAGTAAAAATATGTTGAATAGTGCTACTCTTTCCACTGCAAAAACACAAAATCTTACCAAGCAATTTTTGGTCTAGTTTCTAGAGCAAATATCTTAGAACATTTGAAATAAGACGAATGAACTTAAAAGGAACTTTTTAGTAAGATATAGAGGCTTGTTTTAAGTAAATAATTCCGTAATATTGATGAAAAAATACTGGTGAAGTTGGCAGGTTATTTCACTTATAAAAAGTTATAAATATTTTTCCCTGGTTATAAATTAATTTATCTGCAAATGTAAGCAGTACGTTTTCATCAATATTAAGGAATTATTTACTTAAAACAAGCCTCTATATCTTGCTAAAAATTACTTTTCAGTTAGTTTGTCTTATTTCACGTGTACTAAGATATTTGCACTAGAAACGAGACCAACAGGAACGTCTGAGTCGACGTTTCCTCCCTGACTTCTGACGGGTGTGAAATTAATATCTCCCTAAAACTCAAAAGTCACATTAATTCAGTAGAAAACTTTTGCTCTCTGCCAGTGAAGACACTCTTTTCTCTGTAAAAGAAACCTTGTAGCAGTAATCCGTGCTTTTATAACCTCTTGTTTTGGTTGCTGTTCCTTTTTCGATCAGTTGGTCCTCGGTTTCTTTTTTACAATCGTTACAAAAATACCGCAACTTGATGAATTTCAGATAAACGCAAACAAAGGGACATTTTTCCAACTCTGGCTTCATTTTACTGACTTTCTGTAAAGATTCTTTAGTGATTAGATCTCCATTTTATTTATCTAATTCCTCATCATTTCCATCTTTTTTAAATAAATTTTTATATCAATCGCTTACCTTTTATAATGTGGTTGTCTTTTATCTTTCGTTTATTGTCCAGTAAGTTATTTAGTCTCCTTGATTTGAAAGCGCTTCAATTAATTTCAAAGTGGCATGTTTTCTTAAAACTGTTTTTTTTTTTTTTTTATTGTGGAAAATGGCAGCATAGTACATTTATTACCATTCAGAATCCAAACAGTTTGAGTCCCCCAAATATTCACACAATAAAATGTTTTTCTGTCAGATTTAGATTTCTGAAGTGAACTTTTTACACCGGCACAGAAACGTCTTTTTGTAGCTGCTTTTTTTTTTTTTTTTACTCAAATAAACCGAGAAGCATTAGAACATTGTCAGACAAATGAAGCTGTCATTTCATTTGAGCTCTTTAAACAAAATAATTCAACATTCAAACAATAAGCTGTACCTGGAGACATAAAAAAAAAAAGAAAAATATTAATACATCAAGTAACGACAAGCAAAATCCTACTCAAGAGTGTATTTCCTCTTCGTCTCTGTTGACAAGTTAAAGGTTGGCACCAATATGATGAGGGATATAAAATGGAAAATAATGGTTTAGGCAACTGTTCAAAAGAAGGACTTTATGCTATTAAAGTTATTTATTTACTCCAGATAAAGAGTGGAAGGACGCCACAAACAGCTCCGCCACTGAGAGCTGCTGACTTTGAGACAATCTGACACGAGGCACGGCAATAAGAAGCAAATGTTTGCACTGCAAAAAAATCTAAGTCTTACCACGGTCTAGTTTCTAGTGCAAATATCTTGGCACACTTGAAATAAGACAAACGTAAAAGCAACTTTTCAGCAAGATGTAGAGGCTTGTTTTAATTCCTTAACATTGATGAAAATGTTCTTGTTCCATCGGCAGATAAATTAACTTATAACATGGGAAAATGTCTTGTTATAAGTGAAATAATCTCCCAATGGAACTGGTACTTTTTCATCAATATTAAGGAATTATTTACTTAAAAGAAGCCTCTATATCACATGCGTCAAACTCAAATCCGGCACGCCATAACTTCTTATGTGGCCCTCTAGACTCTAAAGAGACACATAATGCAACCACCAAGATAACAGTGCGCTTAAATATTATTTTATCAGTTAAATAAATTCAGTTTTATCTGTTTACGGTCAAATTATGTCAAGCCGTCCCTCCACTTTCCTGCAGATTGTTGTGAAAATTCACGCAATCAATAAATCGCTGCACTTTTTTCTTGCTTATCACAGATTTTTGGCCAAAACGGTGAACAATATTGGATTCAAGTGACTTTTCACTCCAACTTGCAGGTGGAAGTGTTTTTTACTTCTACAAAACAGCTGCTTCAGCCTAACATGATGTCAAGTTGTAATCCGTAATAACTAGTAATAAAAAGTTGCATATCCCATCATATATAAGTGCAAATATTTCTAAATTAGTTCCACAAACACTTTGATTTTTATTGCAAAAAATCCCCAAAACAATCACAAAATCCTGGAGGGACTGAAAAAATGTTCAATATTATTTCATTTTAAGAATTTATTTATATACTTTAACAGTTTGTTAAAGGGTTTTAGCAATAGATTCTGGCACAACCGGCCCGTTAAGAGCATTCATGACCTTGATTTGGACCAAAACTAAATTGAGTTTGACACCCCTGCTCTATATGTTGCTAAATAAGTTACCTTTAAGTTAAGCTTGTCTTATTTCACCTGTACTAAGGTATTTGCACTAGAAAAATGCTTGGTAAGATTTTGCGTTCTTGCAGTGTGGACAGTTGTACTTTACAGTGAAATGAAAAGAAAACGCTTTGACGTTTTATCAGAGTGGCAGTCCTTGCTTTGAGGAGTCAAAACGCACAGCGGGCGATCATTTTTTCTGAATAATATGTTGTAGCCATTCCTTCAGCATCTGGAAGCTCGGCCGCGCTGCGGGATCCAGGTTCCAGCACTGCTTCATGATGTTATACACGACTTCGGGACAGCCGTCGGGACAGTCCATTTTGTAGCCCTTCTCCACTCGCGGCACAACGTCTTTTAACGGCTGGAGAAAAAATTACACACAGCAAAGTTGATACCAGAGAAAATGTATTTAAAAAATATATATATATATTATTTTCCCTACGTTGAGATTAATACTTACAATTCTTGGATAGGGGACTCGGCCAAAAGAGTAAATCTCCCAAAGTAAAATACCGTAGCTCCATACGTCTGACTTAGTGGAAAATTTCTGTTAATACAAGAAAAAGTAGAAGATTTCTTTTTAACCTGACTTATTTATGTCCAATGTTTTTGTTTTTTCGTGTAATTTTAAATGTTTCAGATCATCAAAAAGTGGTAATATTAGAAAAGTTCCCCAAACAAAACATAATTTCCACAAGCTACAGCTTTAGCTGACTGCTGCCTGACATGAAGAACTAAAGAAACTGGGTAAGTAGAATCTGTCTGACAACGTGAAGTAGACTAAAAGACCTAAGAAAGCAAAGTTGCTGACATTTATCTGCCTGACATTGTAATTCACTTGTCCTGTCTGTTTAAATTTGTGTTTTTAGCTGTGGTTTTATGAATACAGTATAGCACTTTGGTACAATTAATGTCTTTTTAAATAAATTGAAACTGACATATAAAGCATTAAAAACAACAAACCACAGTCAAGCACAGTGGTGGTCGTTGAAGTCGCACCGATCTTTTAACAATCCTGACCTACCCGTTCTGATTTCTGCTGGTACCGATATTCCTGATAACTGACAATGTCAGGTGTTAAACGGTCACAACACATCTTCAGTGTTCTAATCTTATTTGACTGAAATACGCTAAATAATACAAACTAGTTTTAGTTGCACATGAGATAGTTCTCTCAAATAAAATAAATCATGCAGATAGAAATTTTTAAGCTCGCTTTAACTTATCGTGCGATTAATTGATTCATTGTTTATTGTGGCAGGTCTAATTGAGACACGGCCATTCATGCTCAGAATCTCTGAACAATGGCAACATAGAGACGCCATTGGAGGAAGAAAAAAGGAAGATCAAATGATTGACGAAAAACTCAGAAATGTTAAAGGAAAAAAACAAAAAAACAAGGACATTTCTGAATGTGAAAAGTCGACAATTGGCTTGAAAAAATTAACATTTTGAGATTAATCTACAAAATTTTCTTGGAAAAAATATGAAAAGTCTAAAATTTTTGACTTTTGAAACTCATAAATTTCCAGTTTTTTTCCTAAACAATTTATAAATTTAATTGCAAAATTTCTGAGTTTATTTCTTGCAAAGTTTCAACTAGTGGAGCTCAGAAATTTCCTCGTATTTTTCTAGAAAACGTCCAAGTTTTTTGGCAGAAATTCCTCTTATTTTTCTATCTACAATGGCCCTAACACACCAACAGAGGTTTGGATAGTGTTTTTCCATTTACTTTAATATAAAAACATATTAGCTTTACGAACTAAAATTGTTGTCCGACAAAAAAAACCCGAGAGTGGGACTAAAAGTTTGTAGCAGCTGGAAGCTCTGCGGTGTCCGACTGTACCTTTTCTCTGAGGGCTTCTGGTGCCGTCCATTTAACAGGCAACTTGGCCGTATCCTGAGTGGACGACGCCTCTTTGGTCAAACCAAAGTCGCTGACTTTGGCGATGTTGTCCTCCGACACGAGGACGTTTCTGGCTGCTAGATCTCGGTGCACAAAGTTGTTGGCCTCCAGGTAAGCCATGGCTTCACAGACGTCTCTGCAGACGTGAAACACAGGTGATTAAAAACGAGGCTCAGGAAACGCTGGCCAAACATTTAACGCTGCGACACACAGCTGTCCTCATGTTCAGATACTCATCTTTGGTTTAACAAAGCTTCAAAATCAGAAGCATTTTACTGCAAAAACTAACCATGCACATCACTCTGAACATACCACACCGTGGTGACACATGGTGGTGGCAGCATCATACTGTGGGAATGTGTTTCATCAGCAGGGACCAAAATATAACTTTTTAATCTACATTCAAACTATTAATGCAGCTTAAAAAAATCTAATAGTGCACCCTAGTGGCAGCATCATGATGTGGAGACGCTTTATTTTACTTTATGATGGTCTGTCACATTAATGTGTCACAAAATATATTCAAGTTTGTGATTTTACATTAATAACATTTTAAAAAGTGTCAAATGTTTGAGGATGCTTACATGTTAACACTGTAAAACTGTATCTTTACCCCCTGTTGTCATTTTAAACTAACAATTGTGTCAACATTTTAGTAAAAATTAAACCAGCATTGCAAATGATGAAAATGAGCAGCACAAACTGTTTTCTGCGTATCTATTGAGTAAAATCTTTTTATCTGATCACAAGGGAGCATTTACAGGTTCAGGTGAAATTTAAGGCTCAACTTGCTTTTGTTGCTCTCAGCAACAAGAATCATGTTTCCTGTAAATGAACTGAATAAATCTCTGAACCTGTTATCATTTAAGCTTCTTATTTATAAAATTAATTTAATATTGTAAAATCATAACAATCCTAAGGAGAAGGTAAATGTCAAATATACATTTTTTTTTAAGCGTTTCACACTTTTCCGTACTGCAAACTTCATCTTTCGGCTAAATTAACTCCTAAATATTTCTCTATTATAGTGAATTATTTTTATTTAGGCGAAGGAGCCCACTGTGGTCTGTTACACTGGTTTCATTAATGCCTCCTGTATGTGAACTGGAAGGTGGGGAGCGAACAGGCACAGGATGTCCAAGGTCATGAGCAATAGCAGTAATAAATCAACTGTACAGAGAAGTACATACACTTTATTTAGAGACAATTCTCACTGACATTACATCAGACTAAACCTTTTTCTGTTTTAGATCACTCATGATTACCAAAATTATGTTTATTTGCTAAATGTCAGATATATGAGAGACTTTTAAAGGAGTTCTGTTACTTTCTAACAGAAATTAGCGGTAAGCTTGGACCGAAGCTTTAACTTCCCAGATTGAGTTGTTGCTTCATATTTCCACATAATGTGCTTTTCTCTCAATGCCTTCTAGTCAACTGCACCTGTTCCTCCTACACCTAAACAGACCCACAACATGATGCTGCCACCCCGCACTAACTTCACAGTTAGAGTTATGTTCCCTTTCTGTATGTTATTAAAATCAGTTTTCAGTTTCATTAGACAATGGGAAAGGCTTCCAAAAATGAAGGTTTCCGTCACTGAGTGCATTTGCAAACTGCATATCTGGGTTTTTATGTTGCCTTTGGTGAAATGGCTTCTTTCTCACTGAGTGGTCTTTGTCTGTTTTTATTTATCTTTTAGGGCTAAGATGGGTAGAGTACCCAAAAAATGTAATCAAGTAAGAGTAGCAATACTCGTATTGCTACTCTTAGTAACAATACAAGAGTAGCAATACCTGCTACTCTTGTAAGGTAAAAGTAAAATTACTTTTACTTTTAGAAGTAATTTTTACTTTTACTCAAGTGAAAGTAAAAATTACGGTTTAGTAAAAAAATTGTCCTACATGTACATTTGTTCCCAAAATGTAACTCGAGTAAATGTAACCTACTACCCAACTCTGCACAAGTTTGTTTGAGCTGTTACCTTAAAATAAAACCACGAGCTAATGGTAATTAAATCAAATGTTATGAATTAGCCTATTGACCCTTTGCAACTACTAATCATTCGAGGCGCCATGACACCGGAAGTGTTGAACCGAGCGACTGAAATTGTTTTCCCAAAGTTGTTTTTGCCAGTTCATTCATGGCTTCTACTTGTCTCAGTCGAGCTAATCTGTCTGTGAACGTAACACACCCGGTTGGGGCTCACAGACGGCGGGATTTACAAGAGTTATAAACAGCTAGCTTAGAAACCGACCCGCACCTCCTCCCTCCTGATCAAATTTCCAGCTTTTCCTGAATTCACACCACATGATTTAAGTCACTATGTCATAAACCGCGTTTCCCCTTAAACCGGAGCGGCATTAAAAACGTGCAAAAGACGAGATGCTAACCAGTTTCTTCCATACATGCTAGGCTACATGACGGTGCGGCATGGTCTCCATGGTTACGGTTAGACGCGCACCTTCTCCATAATGTCATATTTGATATAATCTTTCTAATCATACTTACTTATAAAGTTTATGAGCCTTAATCTTCCTACCTTGTAAATAGTTTTCGCTGTAGACCCGTGATTACACCGAGGGCTGACAGTCCATATATATACATGATTAACGGCTGATATCCGTCACCGCCGTATCTTATCTCATTAAAAGCCAGAAAATAAAATGACAAGTTTGGTTTATATCCTTCTCTGTTTGTGCAGCCGACCTCGCTGCAACCCATGACCATTTTAAAAAGTTAAATCAACTAAATAAAAGCGGTATTAGGTTACAGACGTCTGTTTATAGACCAACTTTAAAGTACGCTTTGGTTGTTTTGACATCCGTCGTGGCGGAGTGGGCGGAGTTCTGGAGAGCGTGACGTCACGCGCAAATTGCCAATGAGGAACTTGAGAAGCCGTCTGGGATTTCACAAATTGTGAATTGCTTTCACAGTTTCACAAATTGGGAAATCAAAGATGGCGAAGTAATCTGAGTGTATGTAAACATCTGAATTTGATTAATACACTAAAATCTGTAAGATTTGCTGTTATTATCATGGCACTTAGCTAAAAGAACTGCTTTGTGTAATCCTAACGGACCTAAAACCGGAAAAGCAGAGTCTGATTTCGTGTCAGACAGCGATAAAAATGATTTTTTTAAACAGCGTATGTGGATATCTGATTTCAAATACTCACAAAGCAAAATTAAGGAGAGATTCTCCACCGAGTACTGTTCGACCTCTGGACCGTAGATAGTCTACTAAACAGCCCTGAAAAATCAAAGCAAACATGTAATTTTTTTTAATGTTTTAAGTTAAAAACTCTCCCTGCTGGGACAAATAATCCAGTATGCATCCACCTACCTTGGCCATAAATTCAGTAACTATAAAAAGACTCCCATTCTCTTCTACAATCACACCAAGGAGCTGTACCAGATTATTGTGCCGTAGTTGCCTAAGGAAAAGGAAGAGCATGAGGATGTCACAATGGGCTTTTTTGTTTCTGAGAAGCAGTATTTCTGTATTTTGAGGCCTTACGTCATGACAGAGGCTTCTGCAATAAAAGCCTGAGCCGTAGCATCGTTTTTTATGCACTTCACAGCTACTTTTGTCCCTCTGTAGTCTCCCACCATGACATCTGGAGAAAAAACAAACAGTTCATCCAAAATGACAAAATATACAACAGTTACAGTAATCTTTTGTAATGGACAGGCTACCATCTAAAGAATTTTCTCCCATCTAAGTGTCCCAATCTTTAATGCCTCCTGTTGGGTTTTAGTTGATAAACCACCAGAAAGCAACAACAACTGAGAAGCAGGAAGAAAAACACACATGGCACCTTTTTTTTTATTTTTTTATAGCAAATTATGACATAAAGAAGGTGGCATTTATATGTTTCTGCCCCTTTTTTATTATACCCTAAATTAAAATCAACCTATTGCCTTCACACTGCAAAGTCGTACCAACTATTTTATCTAGTTTTTAATGCAGATATCATAGTACATTTGAATTAAGGCAAAACTAACTTTATAGTAACTTTTCAGCAGGATACAGGAAATTTTGGCAAGCACTGAAAACTCGACTGAATGAGGAATTTTGTAAGGAATAAAAAATAAATAAATATTTCTAATGATTTGAAGTGAATAAAAATGCACACCATACTTTTCAGAGTTTGTTATTTGAAGAAAAAAATTAAAACAGTTGCTCATTTTCCTTCCACCTTACAGTTTTGAAATCTTTCGTTTTGGTTAACCAAATAAAATTGTAAATTGTGCATATATTATATATGCAGATTTTTAGACTCACTTATACTGAATTCTCCTATAAACATTAAAACAGGAAATGCTCATGCATGGAGAAGTAAAGCTACTTGCCTCCAAATTCTCCTTTTCCAATAATCTGATGAAGCTTCAAGTCTTTTCTGTTCATCGACCATCCACCTGTTGGCCAGTTAAAGAGGAATAATTATTATTATTATTCGGGTCAATAATATTGATGACAACATGTTATGATACAGAAAAGGTCCATGCATCATTAATAAACTTCGTCTTACTCCTGGAGAACTCATCCTGCGCGGCCACAGTTCCCTCCTCCAGCTTTGGTTTTATGAGCTTGGTGCACAAACCGTCTGCATCTTTGGTGTAGTGCTGGACACAGAAAAAGAACCAAAACATGCTAAAATTAAGACAATTTAAAGTCACAATGATACACTGAAACAAAGAAAACTGTAATTATTTCAATAAGGAGCTAAAACTTTCTTTATACACTGCAGAAACACAAAACCTTACCATGTATTTTTGGTTTAATTCCTGGTGCAAATATCTCTGTACGCTTGAAATTTGACCAAACTAACTTACAAGTAAGTTTTCAGCAATAAAAAAGGAGCTTTTGTTCAATAAACAAATCCTTAATACTGCTGAAAAGTCCAGCTGCTCCCCTGAGGCAGGAGGCTGAGGAGCATCCGGAGCAAAACCACCAGGACGAGAAACAGCTTCTTCACTTCAGCCGTCAAACTCCTGAACTCAGCTTCATCTCATAAATTATCTACACACATACGTGTCTATATATCACATCCATTACTTTATTACTTATTTATTTGTTTATTAATTTATTTTTGTGTAGTAAATTTTTTAATCTGGGACCCGAGTCGAAGGTGGTATGACAATAAAAAAATCCTTGAATCCAGATTATTTCACTTATAACACAGGGAAAATGTTTGGTTATGAGGAAAATAATCCACTAGTCGAACTAGAACTTTTTCATCCGTACTACGGAAGTATTGACTTAAAACAAGCTCCTATATGCTGCTGAAAAATTACTTGCAAGTTAATTTAGTTTTATTTCAGTTGTAGTGGAAACTAGACTTGGTAAGATTTTGTGGCTTCACAGTGTAGATCATGTTGTTCCTCTTAAAACGTTGCTGTACAGATTAATACAAATAAAAGGTCATGTTTTTGCTCCACAGCTGAGAGTTCGAAGGCTGTCTGCCTCATTTGCATCAGCCCTAAAAGGCTATCATCCACAGACTGCTAATGAGTCAGAAGCAGGAGGAGAGAGGGAAAGCATGCCATGCACTAAAAAATAAGACTAATCAAGACAGATTTAGCCTGAAAGATGCGTATCTCTTCCTGGCAATCTCAGCGACGTGTAATATATAACATCCGCTAAATGTTGCACAGAAGTTTATTCCAAAGTGTTTTAACTATTTTTAACTATGAAATAAATTCTTGGAATAAACAGACACTGCCCCTAATATACCTGCATTACATAGCAGCCAATTTATGAGTAATTTGGGAAGAAATTTGACTTTTTATGCTTACTACCAAACTAAAATGGTTGTAAAAACAGGCCAACTCAGAAAGCTCCTCAACCTTTATAATTCAAAGCGCTTTATTTTGTCTTTCTCCAAAAATTCACATTCGTCTTAAGCCAGAAAACTGCTGAAATCTTTGAATTTTTACTTTGTATTTATAAAAACCTTCAGTTTGTCTTGTGGTGAAGCCATTTCATTTTTACAGGAAGGCAAAAAAATTCAGAATATTGAACAGAACATGATTTATTCGGGTTAATGTTTTTAGGGGTGCAGTTTTTGGGAAAAACAGAATCAGCATCAACTGAGGCCGGCCGTGTTTGAGATCAATGTCCAGTTTCCTGTCTCAGCTGCCAGACAGACTGCAACGACTGCAAAAAAGCTTAGAAAGTGGAAATCTAAGATAACTGTTTATTTTTTTTGCAGGTCTTTTTGGGTAAAATTTCTGCCAGTTTTGCACGTCTACCAACGAAAGTTTCACTTTTTAAGTTCATCAGCGAGATTTATAGTGAGATTAACATACACACAGGTGGCTCTGTTTACTAAATAACAGGCAGTTGTTTGCACTGGAATTTTATTTTAGAGTATCGGAGTACACGGGTCTACATATAAACGTAAACCACATGTTTCTTTCTCTTTTCTTTTTTTTCAAAAACAATGTCAACTTCCCCTGCAACTGCAGCTACGTACGACTTTATGTTGATTTATTGCAGAAAATTCCCCAAAAACACATGACTGCGGTTATACCATGATAAGTTGTGGAAAAAGTTCAAGTATAAATATGGTTGTGTGTATATCTGTGAACATTTTTAGTGAAAAGGTCCTGGACAAAACTAAAGACAGCTAAAACTGTCTGCTTGTGCTTTAAGAATGTGTCTGTGACATAATCAGTACCGTGTTTAGTGTTTTCAGTGTTTTTTTCTGGTGGTTTTATTGTTGTCAATGCATTTCTTGGTCCCTGTGTTGTTTGGTTTTGCAGAAAATGTAAATAAAAAACTTAAGGCACAGTAACAGAGCTGCTGCAGTTCACAGCTCACTGTGCAGTGTGACCTACTGGCCTGTAGAGGACTCTCTAAGCAAATCTGAAGGCTTCATTTATACAGAGAATATTCAAGAACTCTACTTTTACTTAGTAATAGTTTCAAAAGAATTGCAGTTCAAAATAAGACCTTTACACAGGAAAAGCAGCCAAGTTGACAGTAAGAGCGTCTTGCCTTTTTGAGGTTATAACTCTGAGCCTCAGCATAGTGTTCACTTCCTCTTTGACACTTCCTGTTCACCACATGTTCCAGGAACTACATGGTGTCTGTGAAGTTGTACAGTTTTGTCTGCACATTTAATCCCCACCAACTTTCACTCCCAAACCATATGTAAAAATAATGCATATAACTTTACTTATGGCATCTAAACTGGGAGTCTCACCTCAACCAGCTGCATGAGGTTCTCGAAATAGGCTTCTTCATCAATAGTGAGCTTTCCGTTTTTGTAGATGATGCGGTAGTGCTCCACCTTCCCGTCGCAGCTCACACACAGAGTGTAGTCGCCGGGGAAGTTGGTGCTCTCGCGCACCAAGAATAGGCCTGTCTCGGGGGGGTCAAGCAGCCGCTCGGCCTGGTCTCGCGTTATCTTCCCGTGGAACCATCTGGAAGAATCAGGAAGGGATTATCACACTCAAGAAAAACAAAAACAGTCGCCATCAATGTAGATCCGTTTACAAGAGGAACGATAATACAAAACATGTAACTACATCAGTATTCATTACAGGAGACTTTAGATGTATGGGTCAGTTTATAGCCCTTCATTTTGTCCTGCTCCAAAAAAATGTGCATTCGTCTTAAGCCAGAAAATTGCTGAAATCTTTGAATTTTTATTTTGTATTTATAAAAACCTTCAGTTTTTTTATAAATAACTGAATTTATCTTGAATTTTAATTCAACACCTCCCTTCTTTGTTTTCATTGTGTCGTGGACTGTTCGTCTAATTTACATGTTTAGTGTTAATGTTCAACTTTGCATAGCATTTTACATGGGATCTCGTCCTTCTGCATGAAATATGTACATATAATGGCGTCGCTGCTCTCTTTTTGCACACAGAAAAAGTTGCTCTTATATTTGGCTGAATGGCATCAGGAGAACATGCAGTTTTATAAATATAGCTAAATACTGCGATAACTGCAATTATCATATTTTCCTCAGTTTTCAACTGACTTTCCCGCTGTTATTATTTCAATACTATTTTATATAAAAGTTAAGGTTTGGGTAACTGATTTTCTCTTATTTTATATCCATAAATTCATCCAACCATCAGATATATAATTGAACTGCAGCGTGCAAATGCAAGGGACTTGAAAAAAACGTCCAGGAAATATTCCATCCAAACAGTCCTTTGTGATTTTGATGTTGCACAGTGATTCTGCCTTTAACATTGATATATGCTGTGCAGCTCAACTGTTTATTAAATAGCAGAATTTATGACAGGAAAAAAGAGAAAGTCGGCATTTCTTTGTCATGGAAGCAGGAAGAACATTAGAATAGTACAAATGGTTCTTAATAACTCAGAATGAAAAGTCTAAAACAAACTGAAATCACAATAATAATAACTGCAGTTATTCTTTTTTTACGATTTTGCTGTTTCTGTGAAAAATACTTGCGTTGATCAGCTAAAACATTCTTACTTTTCAAGGAACAGGCAAACACTGCTGTTCATAGTTAATGCTGCAAGCATGGTAAATATGTCGATCATGCTAATTGCTAATAATAGATGCTAAAGTGAAAACTAAATAATTATAACAAATAATAACTGTGAAAAAATAAAAGGGAAACTGTGTTTGATTGCAAAGCTGTTACGACGTCACCAATATAAATATTGGTTCTTGTTCACAACAGAAGATTCCTTTATAGTTGCAATGAAACAATATAACAATGAAAAAAATCTGATATATATGTATTTTAATAATAAGTTAAACAGAGCTGGTTTTCTGAAATTATTGTGTCGAAGAAAGTTTAATTTTTGTGACTTTGTGTTTTTATCAGGGTTCTGTAATATGGATATATTCTTATCTCTATATCTTTAAATAAATATGTACAAAAAAATCTACAAAAAAAAAATAAAAATAAGACAAAATGTGCGACAGGTCACTTAGAAACCTTCAGTTACTTCATGTCTATAAACTAAAAATCACTGATATTTTCATGAAGTGATAAAAACAAGAACAATTCATGAAAGAACATCAAATCAAACTAGAACAGCTAGCAGTTATCAACGGTTCCGAGCCCGACCCAGCAGGCCCGCTCCTGTCCCCGTCACCCTTCTGCACTCTGTTAGGTCATTTGGAAACTCCCAACTGCTTCTTAGTAAAACTTAGCATGCCGAAGTCATAAAAAAATCTAATTATTGCTCAATGTTTTTAAAAGAGGGCTGCACAGTGCCGCAGTTGGTAGCACTGTTGCCTTGCAGGATCTTTCTGCGTGTTCTCCCTGTGCTTGCGTGGGTTCTCTCCGGGTTCCTCCCACAGTCCAAAAACATGCCTGTCAGGTTAATTGGTCTCTCTAAATTCTCCTTAGGTGTGTGTGGTTGTGTGTCCTGTCTGTCTCTGTGTTGCCCTCCGACAGATTGGCGACCTGTCCAGGTGACCCCGCCTCTCGCCCGGAACGTTAGCTGGAGATTGGCACCAGCACCTCCCGACCCCATTAAGGGACAAGGGTGTCAGAAAATGGATGGATGTTTTTAAAAGAGCATCCACTCTATTATGCATTTATTCCTGTTAGTCTCAGAGAGAAGTTCGTCCATCTCCTGTGTGATCTCTCAGTGACCCTAAATGAACCTTTGATGCAAATAATTGAAATGATGTTTGCAGCCTTCAGATGTAAAGATTATGGCACTTTGCATAGTCCCTGTGACCAGTTATATTACAGAGGCAGTCAAATATTCAAATGTAGCTTTCTGAGGGTACAGTAACTGCATTTGCATGTGGCTCCATAGAAAATTTAAATATCAGACAGAGCTTGTTGGAAAGCTCGGGACAAAAGCATTTCGTCACAGAAGTAGGATCCTCCTCCGTCTCAACCATTGACAAAGGCGTTTTCCTGCAACTGTTTTTTGTATTAGAGGAAAATTCAAAACTTTCTAAACATATAAATAGCTTTATCTCATCTTACACTCAATAATAAGAACTTTTAACACCAAGGGTGGAAGCAGCTTTCATGATACCAAATCATAAAAGAGATTTGGTATCAAATCATTTTTTCATATCATTACTATTTGCGTGTTGATGCATGCACAGCTTTATCTTCATGAAAATATTCAAGACAATTCTGTGATCGGGAGCCCTAAAAATAAACCTGTTACCCATGCAAAGATGCACACGCACGGAAACCCGTCACGTGGGCAAAACTGGGGAAGATTTTCGAGATTACTTCCGTCTAAAATAGAAGAGGAGACAACAGGAAACTGTGTCGAGTTCATGCAAAGCTGAGGTGGAGGCAGACACAAGAGCTCTGCAATTACAACACAGGCAGAACAAACTGAGGCCTCCATTCACACAACCACAGCGGCACTGCTACGGCTAAACAGGCCACTGGCTTCTGCAACCGCACAGTCATAGGAAGAGGCTTGTTTGGGCCATTTCAGTAAACACCAGGCTATGAGATGCTGTGGTTGCAAGAGGTTTGAGAAACAGAAGCCTTAACCCAATCCTAGTTAAAGTTAAAGATTAGATTGGGGTCAGGGAGCTAGTAAAAGTTAAAGTGATGCTAGCATGACCAAAAAGAGTCACATTTGGCATTTCTATTGTTAGCGAAAAAGACTCAAAGTGGATTAGTAACTTCCAAAATAGCTTTTTTGACACTAAAACAACCTTCCGGGTCGCACCCTCAAACCAGATATGTGCTTCCAGCTATAAATGTAGCATCTGCGAGCGTATCGCACTCATTTAGGAGTGTTAATGATAAACTGCTGGTACTTTGGTGAAAGGATAATTCCTCGTTGCAATATTTACATCCAAACTTGCATCACGATGTTTTTTAAAGCGCACCAGTTTGGCTCTCTTTGTTCATCCTTTCTCTCTGCGATGTTGACCGCAGTACAAGACCGTGTAATGTGCTTATTTGAACTAAGTAACCCTCCGTGAGAGAGAGAGAGAGAGAGAGAGGCCTGTAGGTCTAAACAGGTCATGCAATTGATGAATAATATGTGAAATTAACGTGTTGAGCTTTTCAGATGAATCACATCCATTAACTTTGACAGCTCAGAGTTCCCTGCAAGTAAACACTCTACTTTTCCTCACCTGCCCAGAAGAGTCTCACCATTCAAAGCTGTTTCTACTCCAGGACTAAAACAATTTTAATATTGAGTTTTATTAAAGGAACAGACCAAAACTAAGAGAAAAGAACAAATCACACACTAGCAGGAAGCCAGCGGCCAGACCCCCGAGGTGACCCACAGCTATTGTTTGGTTGCATGAAATTCACTAACCAAACGCTGGTAATGCTTTTACTTTTTTATGTGACAGTTTGCCAATGTCCACAGATTTCTTTAAATCTATAACGGCAATTTCAAAATGTCAATCTGGTACATTTTCCCAGGCAGTTCTAAAAGTTGTGACATCGATTTGATTTTGATAGGAACTGTATCATGTTCTGAGGTCATGAAAAGATAATTTCATGATCTGAAAATATAATAAAATAATGAAAACATCTTCACAGCAATGAAAACCCTTTGAATTGTTGACCAGCTTTTTACATGTTTTGATTTATCTTTGGATCACTGCAAAACATGTCGGTAAAATTAAAACATGACTTTAACCAAAACCTTCCAAGGTTTGGACAGTAGCTTCAGATAGTATCTGAGTCTGACATTAATTAACAATGCTGGTCAGAACTGGAGCAGAAATGACTACTGCTACAATTTTTTGTTCTTTTAATTAGTTAAGTAGGTAATCATCACAGTGGCAAGTTATAGGTGGCACTTTTAAATTTCTGAGTAGTGTTTGTTAAGTGTCGCCATTATTGTTCTCGTCGTCTGGATAAATCACAATCTGCACTTTATTTAATCGATCATTTCTGCTGGGTTGGACATTGTGCTACACACAATCTCTGTGTCCATTAACAATAAATGTGTGCAAATTGAAATTGATATGTTTTCATGTATTTTCGCTTGATTTATTTACATTAAATGAAAATAAATTCAGGGGCTGCACAGTGGCGCAATTGTGCAGCCACTGCACAATTGCAGTTCAATTCAGTTACTTAGTTCAATTGCATGACCTTCTTGCCTTACAGCAAGAAGGTCATGGGTTCGATTCCCAGCCCAGGGTTTTTCTGCATGGTGGGTTCTCTCCGGGTTCTCCGGCTTCCACCCATAGTCCAAAAACATGACTGTCAGATTAATTGGTCCCTAGGTGTGTGTGCGCATGGTTGTTTGTCCTGTCTGTCTCTGTGTTGCTCTGTGACAGACTGGTGACCTGTCCAGGGTGTATCCCGCCTCTCACCCGGAAGGTTAGCTGGAGGTCGGCACCAGCACCTCCGGACCCCAATAGGGATGAGGGTGTATAGAAAATGGATGGATGAAAATAAATTCACTTAACGGAAACACGAGCCGGTTTGTTGGCCGTATCAAATTAGACGTATTTCACAAAACTGCAAGTGCTTTTACTACTGTCAAAAGCAACAAAGAAGACAACAGGAAGTGGCAGGAGGATGATGGTTTGTTTTTGGGTTTTTTTTGGACAATGTGCATCTGGCTCTACCAGAGCTCTCACAGCGTCGCACAGTTCATAGAAATGAATGAATCATTTAGACATGTTCTGTAAAATCACAAACAATTCCCCCAAAACGCCACTCCAGAGTACAAGGGGCTTTTTACTCCAACGCCTGAACTTCCCCTCTGATTGGCTGATAGATGATAATCGATGGCTGAATTATGAATATATCTCACGTAACTATTTACATCCGTCGCCACCAGGATTTTTCATGACGCATCACAAGCTTATTTACGTGTGATTTTAATTTAATTTCTCATTTAATGAAAACACAGCAATTGTAAAACTGTGTTTTTTCGACATTAGCAGAACAGCGACAAAGATTTAGGTGTAGATTTTGATATCCAAGCCACTTTGGACTTCACTTTTGGCTCCTCTGATTTGTGGTTTTTTTCTTTCGTGTCAAACATGATGAAAGTAAACCCGGTGCGCTACAAGCCCAAACACAACTAAAAAGTGAAAGTTGTAAAAAATGACGACGTAAGCCCTTCCAGAAACTTGAGTAATCTGCTCACTTACGGCATTAGACTCAGCTTGCCTCCAGATTTCACACCTTCTCTTTTCTGGACGTAGTTCGCTGGGATCGTTCCCTCTTGGCCCGCAGCATTTTTAGCATGGTACCAGTTTGGATCCTGGAGACACAAAAATGTCAGCAGTGGAAAATGTCATCCGAAGGAGGAATGTTTTGCCCTGACAGTTAGGAGTAAAGGCTTACTTTTGTGACCACGATGATCGTCAACACGTCTCCTTTGTTGAACGGCAGGTCCTGCTCTGATGTGCCTTTGAAGTTGTACCTCGCCACGCACTCTGTGCCCTGCGGCCACGGACTCTGGAGCATCAGGCCGGAATACGGCGGGTCAGAAACTCAGAATAAATTCACAACACTTTATTTGAAGCCTGACATAATGGCTGTCATGAGCATGAAGGAGTCTCAATGGATGTTTGTGACTGCTGTCATTAAGTGTCATTCTGTAAATAATCAAGTTTGTTTTTATAACACATGTCAGCAATAAGCTCAAAGTGCTTTACGTCATAAAAACACAACAGCAACAATGGAAGCATTACGTTTTGCCATTGTTGCACAGCAGATTGTTGATTAATGTTTAATTTACTATGTTTCAAGAGCAACTCGAACCAGGTGGGGTTTTTAGTCTGGATTTAAAGGAACTCAGTGTCTCGGCTGATTTGCAGTTTTCTGGAAGTTTGTTCCAGATTTCTGGAGCATAGAAGCTGAATGCTGCTTCTCCATGTTTGGTTCTGGTTCTGGGGATGCAGAGCAGAACCAGAAGACCTGAGAGGCCTGGAAGGTTGCTATGACAACAGCAGATCTTTAATGTGTGGTAGTGCTAAACCGTTCAGTGATTCATAAACTAACAGCAGTATTTTAAAGTCTATCCTCTAAGCTGCAGGGAGCCAGTGGAAGGACTTTAGAACTGGGTGATGTTCTCTGACTTCCTGGTTTTAGTCAGAACTCCAGCAGCAGCGTTCTGGACCAGCTGCAGCTGTAAAACATTTGAGCCACATTTAGTTGTGTCCATCATCTTCTACTATTTGAGTCAAATAAATTTACCCAGATTTAGATTTTGAACCTAAATGTGAGTTTGTGAAAGATAAACTTACAGCAGTAAGTTGTGTTGACTTTTTATTAATTTAGTCAAACCTCCGATAGATGAATAAACTAGAGTTTTTAGGTTTGCACTTAAAAAAACTAGAAGTAGTAAAAGACAGGAGTGGGAACTATTTCCCA
>CAEGAE010057029.1:0-18079 GCA_903067095.1 Girardinus metallicus
ATAATAATAATAATAATAGTAATAATAATAATAATAATAATAATAATAATAATAATAATAATAATAATAATAATAATGTTCCAATTTTCAGCAAGGAGTACCTTTTATCTTTCAGACTTTAACCGAAGAAACTACAATTGGAAACTTTTTTTTTTTTATTGCAGGAAGATCATTAATCCTTCTTGCTGTACTTTCACACACGGATACGCTTACGGTTTTAGATCTGCATGATTTCAGGGTTTAATAATTCCCTTTTCGCGAAGCTTTATGACATACGTACGGCCTCACCGTTTTCCTTATCTCCTCCCAATTCCGTACACATTCCTGTCAGAAAAAGCCACTGGCGGATAGGACCAAACCATCTTTGTGGGTGGCGCTTTACGTTTTCAATCTGTATTCTGCGACATAATGTGCTGTAGACTTCCAATTACATAGAAATAGATGTTACGTAGCTTTATTTAGATAATTGTGTTATTTTTAAATGCTATTTAAGTGGCTTGTTTTTATTATTTTGGACGCATTAGGGAGACTTGCCGCCCCTGTTCCCAGATTTTGGACTCGCCCTAACTCTGCCATGTTGGATGGAACTGGCTCAGGGCTCCTATAACGGCAGGACTTCCAGGGAAAGTTTTCACCTCGTCCCAGCTTCGTCCCGTTGTCCCAGTTTTGACCTGTTTTTGAGGAGCCGAGAGACGCCAAAGCTACGTTCCTGCACCGAGCTCGTTTCCCCCTCCACACCTTTATCTCGGCGGAGCGGCGGAATACTCCCGCACCGGCGTGAGGAGTCGGAGGCAGCCACGGATGACCGAGGGATTGTTTATGTATCTTCCCGGAGCTCCTACAAGCAGTCAGCGGGTGCAGACTTCATAAACTGAGCCCTAATAATGAGTGGACACCCGTCGCAACGGCGGCAAAGCAATGTCGGCTCCTTAATCTTGTCACAGCAGGACAATGAAAGCCTTTTTAACTACCTTGGGAGGAAATGCATCGTAAGTTTGTCTCATTAAATTCGCGTATAAGAGCTTGCTAAGAAAAAAGAAAATGGCTAATGCTGCTAACTTGTGCCGTCATGAGAACTGATTTCCAGCCTGAGTTTGTGGCCTACGATTTTAATTGTATGTTGAGGCTACAAAGTTAAACAGCTGGTTTGTTTTTGAGAGTCGATGGGACCGTGTGGCGCTTTGGTTGAAAAGACAACTTTTATGCCATGCGTATTTATATATATATATATATTTGTGTGTGTGTGTTTGTTTCCACTGGGGTTCAAATCAAAGTTGGGAGCTGGAAACGTCCAGGAAATCCTGAAATTCCGCTGTCAGTAGCCTGACCGCAGCGAGCCTGGAGTTAGCACAGCCCGGGTGTCGGTGCTGTTAGACCCATCAGCGGAAAGAGGAGTGATTTCGGTGCTCTCTTTACATAACGTGGCTGAAGCCTGCTTGTTTTCGGGAAGTGTGCGTCCGCCGAGAAGAATGCGCAGTGGAGCAGAGCTGAGTCGCTTTAAAATTCTCTCCCCCCAGTGCAAGGCAAACCAGTCCCAAAAAAAAAAAAAAAAAAAAAAATCTGGGAGTAGCCTCCAGTTCCTCCACGATGACTTCAGCCGGGATCACAATAGTGCAATGTCACGATTCAGTTTATATGAGATAATCCCTTATTATGTAAGATATTCTCCATGTATGTGATTCATATTCATGTCCTCGTTGTCAGTGGCCGGCGGTTCTTGCATGCATGCATGCATGACCCCTTGGTTGTGTCCCCCTCTTTCTGTGCCCCCTTCCACCGACCCCAATCACCTCAAACCACAAACGCACACACCGGTTTGCCCAGCCGTCATCCACCTTTAATCCACATAGAGCTATCATACTTCTATCCTCTGTGGACATAGAATGAAAACACTACAAAAATAATAATAATAAGTAAGTATTTGTCGTCAGGTGTTATGGTTTTGCTAATTGAATGGAAGGTTACCACTAGAGAAGCGGATTTATTTATCTATTTTTTGTTTTATCACTTTTTCCCAGGGAGCGATCATCGATTGTTTTTATTGGAAGCAGCAGCAAGGCTGGCGTTTTTTTTTGTTTTTTGTTTTTTTCTTCAACCGTTTACCAATTTATTTATTTTTTTTTTTCTTTTTATCCATAAATCGTGCCTACATGTTGACATTTTTGTTTCTTCCAGGTTCAATTTCATGCCAGTAAGCGAACCATTCTGAACTCATGTACCTAAACCACAGGGAATCTATTTGATTTGTGATCAAGTTACGTTTTTTTTTTGTTTTTGTTGTTGTTTTTTTTTTTTTCATTTAATCATTGAGATGACTCATAAAAATCTTCTGTATATTTAGCTTCACTGTATATTTTTCTCAAAAAGGGTTTTTATCACACTCTCTTTCCGGTTATTTTGATTCTAATTTCCTTTTGGGTCTGGTGGTTATTAATTATTGCGCTCATATACTCGTATTTCTTTACAGTGGAGTTTAAGTAGAATATGGAAATTGTGCCTCTGGTGTCCAGAACGGGTTCAAACCTTCCAGCAGGGGACGAACCAAGTCCTATTTTGGGTTTCCATGATGTTACAAATCTGTTTGTAGAGTCGTACAGAGTTAGTAGTTGATAAAAGTACCGGCTACTAATTTTGCAAAGATCTGTTTGGTGTGCAATATTTATTGGTTGTTCAGTTTTTATCCGTACCACGTGAAAACCAAAAAAATGTGGATTTCTTTATGGCGATCAAAGATTAATTGACTCTGTATGTGGAAAATAAACTTGACAATCTAGTCTCTTGTAGTTTCCAGATGGCTGCCCACATTTCAAAATGCAACATGTTGAAGAACAGCTTAGAGGGGGGAAAAAAAACTGCCTTCCTGTTATCTGTTGAACATCTCGCACTCTCTAAATGAACACAGTTCTTCTGTAGAAGATGTTTGTTGGTGCTTCCTCTTACTTAATCTTTAAACACCCCATTGACACTAAAAGCAGTTCTGTTTTACTTTGTAGCAAATTTCCAGGCAATTTCCAGCAAACTGTATTTTTTTTTTTTTTTTTTTTAGTCAGAAGTGCTGAGCTATTGTGTGTTCACTAATCTGAGTTTCCAGTCAGCAAGTCAAGCTAAAAATATCACCCGTTTTAGGTCGCCAGTGTATCCTTTAGACTTGTTCCAACATCTGCAACAACTTTCTCTCTTTTTTTTTTTTTTTTTGTGTGTGTTTCCGTATCGCAATCTTCATAAATGGTTACTTTAAACGGACTGTGTCTCTCCACAGACTTCCTGTATGGTTAAACTGTAGCTGGGACGGATTTCGCAGCTGTCATCACAATTTCAGCCCTGACCCAAACCAACCAGGACTGGGATCGATACTACTTCCAGTAGAAGGCGCAGTCTCTCTGACTCTGTGGCATTTCATTGGATATAAATTACTAAGTTGCTCTGGGACATTAGATCAATGGATATCTGCTTATCATAGCAGCCTTAGCATGTGCTGTGGTTTGCCACCGCTGATATTTAGTTAATGATTTAAAGTTTCACTCCTGTGTTGGAATAGATCAGAGAGTTGGCCGAGAATGGAGTAGCTTTTGGACTTTAGGTGTTAATGGTTAGACCGACGGAAACGCTAGTGCATTTTTTAATTTATTTTTTATTTTTTAATTCAGTTAACACAAACCCAGGCCTTCCCTGCTTGGCTCATGCTGTGCTCCGTACATTTCTGCGTTATTATGGCCTCTTTCCTCTAAAGGTGGACGCCATCAGCAGTTTGGGACTTGCTTAAATCGGGGTTTTCCATCCGTCTTAGGCTAACCCTGTGAGCTCTCTTTCTCCCTGCTTGTTTTTAGTTGTCCCCCTCCTTTGTGAAGACGGATTTCCGTGAATATATCTGCGATTGGCTCCTGCTGAACTTGATGGACCAGCTGTGGAGGTTATTCGGTCGATAAAATCAGTGATATTAAAGGCAGGGCATCGGTGAACAGTTTCATCATCAGGCTGCCTAAAATACATAACGTGTTGGCAAATTTAGTTTGAAATAGAAAATTACAGTTGTTCTTAATGCTGCTAAAAATGAACAGCTCTGCTAGCCATACCGTCTACTTATTTATTCATCTAGTTATTAAAACACACTTAAATGCAATATTATTATTAATTATTGGAATAACAATGAAGACTAAACTGTTTTGTTTTTTTTTGTTTTTTTGCTTGCTCATTCTTTTCCTTTGTCTTGTAAAGTTCCCAAGATTTCCCCTTAGCTTTAGCATCTCAGAATCTGAAATATACCTTAAATATTTGCCTTTCAGCTATTCTACTGGCATGCAGGATGTGAATGCAATGTGTTGCATGCAGTCGGTCACGTTGCACACAATAAATTTGCAAAAATTATCAAACAATATAGTTTATTGTTCAGCTTTATTAGTTGGGTTTTGTGCTCTGGAAGAAAGTGTGCAGGTGAACTTTTCCCCAATTTTTCAGTCATCTTACTGGCAGTGCAGTAAGATGACCCTTTTTTTTATTTTTTATTTGCTTTTATTACATTATTTCCTCTGGGTAGATTCCGTTATCGTGCAATCGACTGTCTTTACAGTAAATGTACATTCATAGGTCCTTCACTGCTGCTTCACAGCTGCTTTAACTTGGCCTGTTCTCAGTTAGTTCCTCATAGCAATCATTGTTTCCTGTAAATGTGCTCTTATAAAAGTCCTTAAGCTGGCCGAGAAAAGGCCTCTTCCTCTTCATACAAACGCAGGTTGACCAGGCGCAGGTAAACCAGCCGGGATTTCTCTGCTCAGGTGTACGCAGAAACGGTTTCCTGCTCCTCTGCTTGGAAAAGAGCACGTTTCCTGTCCCATGACAGGCTTGGCGGAGCCTGCGTGAGGTCACGCGGTGAAATGCCTCACCTCCTTTGTATTTTCTTTTCTTTTTTTTGTTTTACATGAGCACACAGGTTTCTAAGGCGTGCCCCCGCAGCTATGTAACCTGTTTGAAATCCAGTGACTGCGTTCCTCCGGCTTCCTGACTATGTTATCTTGCAGCATGTGACGGAGACGTGGAATCGGGAACATTCCTGCCAGTCCCACGCTCTTGTCGTCTCATGCAGAGAGACAAAGTGTGTGTGTGTGTGACGGATGTTTGCGAGGGGAAGACTGGAAGTGATTGACATTGTGTCTCCATACAGGATCTAATTAGAATGGCCAGCAGTAAGTGACGTCCTGGCTTGCAGAATGATTGCACATTATGTAATGGACTTATTATGCAGAAAATGTAAGAAACACAGAATCCTCTCTAGTGCTTTGCCAGGCTGAGCAGCTCCGTCAACATTTCTTTCTTCTGTAAATTATTATAGTATAAATTTACTGCTTAAAATGACTTTGGTTTTAAATTTCTGCTATGCTGTACTAATTAACCTCCCCAGAATCCAGGCAAGAACTACAGAGTCCTACTAAGGATGTAAATATTTCTTTCAGGTGTAAGGACTGTAGTGTGCCCTTCCTTCCTTCCCTCCATGTCTTTCCTTCCTTCATTCTTCCATTCAATCATTCTATTCTTTTCCTTTCTTTCTCTGGCTTCCTTGTGCCCTTATTCCCTCCTCTTTTTGTCCATATGTGTTGTCCTTTTTACCTTCCTTCTCTTCCTTGTGTCCTTTCTTTGCTTAATGTTTTTTCCTTGTCCCCTTCTTCATTGTTTTCTTCTCTTTATACTTTCTTGCAGCTTTCTATACTTTAAAACTTATGTGAAATATCTGCCATAAGTTAGTGAGAATCTTTTATCGTGGATCTTTTTAGAGGTTTCAAAGTGAACACAAATAACTCCGGAAAGTTGTTTGGGAATTTTTTTTTTTTTTTTTTTTTTTACCAGAAAACATAGTTGAATGCATTTTGTGAAACTTTTAATTAAGGACTTATTTCATAGGTTGACGATAAACTTGCCCCTTTTTTCTGGCAATGTTTTATTATAATTTACATGCGTTTTGGAATCTTTGAGTAATTTCTTTTTTTTTTATATATATATATATATGCGGTGACTTGCAGGCTGATAGGCTTTTCATCTCAGTGTAGCGCATGGCTAATTAGCATATGTACAGTATAAATACATACATAATCAGAGCTATTTAGAGTCTTTCTGTTAGACCTTCTGAAAGGCCTAAAGTTGTACATTTAGAAATCTTAATACATGAGACACGAAATGCTTATAAAATAGCATTCAGTAAAATATCAAACATAAAAAAACAAAACAAAACTGCATGAGAAGATCAGATTGCTGTTACAGCTAACAGAACAGCAAAATTCTCGCTTCAGCAAATCTGTTGAATCGGCATTAAATACTTTGGTTTCTTGATTTTTAGCTACTTTTATTTATAAGAGCTACAGTTTGTAACTTTATCAAAGGGCAACAATGAAAACGGTTGTGTACCGGGTAGAAAAATGTGGTTTGTTCTTTTTTTTTTTTTTGTTTGTTTGTTTGTTTGTTTGTTTTTCATGGTGAAATCCAGCTCTTTAATTGACATTCCAGACACCCACCGGTACACACTTCAACAACGAGCTCTCTGATTGGTTTGGCTCATTAGTATTCCTCCTGCTGTGTTCAGTATCAAAAGCGCCGTCTTACTCGGCAGAAAGGTGGAAAGGGTCCAGTTCACTCAGCCTGTGTGTGTGTGTGTGTGTGTGCGTGTGCGTGTGTGTGTGTGTGTGGACTGCCTAATCAGCAGTTAGGTCCTACAGGAAGTCCTGTGGTCGGCCTCAGGATTTTTTGCCTTGGGAGGGGGTCGTGGAAGAAAGAGAAGAAATTAGCTTTCCTCTGCTTTTTTTTTTTTTATTATTATTTTGCCGTTTTTAAAAGGCTTAAAGGTCAGCCAAACTTTCTGAGCTCCATTTTCTTAATGTCTTTCCTGGGAGAGCTGGACCTTTCAAGAGCAACATGTAGGTAGCCATGTCGCTCTGAGTAAATAAGGGCTGACTGCAGGGTTTCTGCTCGGTTACATCACTGGATTGTCACTGTTGAGTGTTAGAGAAGTAGAGTGATAAAGAGGCCGTTTGCTGTTGAGTCGGCGGCTTCGCAAGCGAGTGATATTCTTGGATTTGTGGTGATGTCACATTCACAACCATCCCCCTCCTCCCTCCTTTCCTGCTGCCTTTGGGTCTGTCAGGAAAATTCAGAGCTTCATAAGCAGATGAATCTCCTTGACACCATTGTGTTGCATGGAAAATTCACTGTAAAGCTGCTACATAATGCTGCTGGTAGGAATAAAAAGAACATGCTGCTTCTGTGTCTGCTCAATGTTTCACTCTGTGGCGTGTTTTTTTTTTTTTTGTTTTTAAGCTTGATTTGTTGAGCGGTTTATGAGAAGATGTTGATGTAAGCAGTAATTCTTGGAACCAAAGGCCCCACTGGGTTTTTCCTCTCCTGATGCTCTCGCTTGCGTGTGTGTGTGTGTGTGTGTGTTTAGTGGCTGTGAAACCGGAGCCCCCCTGTGAGAGCAACACCCTGCAGCCGCATGTAAAAACTATAGGAGCCTAATCTGACCCTTATGATCTTGTCTCTGTGTGCTCTACAGGTGTGTGTGTGTGTGTGTAGACTCTGAAGCTAGCTCCTGCAGTGTAATGGGCCAGAACAAGAACCACATGAATGTGCTGGAACAGCAGCGTTGCGTTTTTGTGCTGCGACTTCTGCAGCAGAGGTTGCTGGGATGTCGACTTTGCTTACCTGTGTAATATTTGTTAAAGGAGGAGGTTAAAAAGGTGTCGGTTTAGTTTGTGTTGAATCATTTTGGGTTGTATTTTACTTTGGAGGGGGGGATTAGATGAGTTCTGGGTTTCAACACCCGTCTTTGTGTCCTTCAATGCTCCTGTAAGATTAACTGTTTGACAATTTGGAGTGAATCGATTATTGTTTTTACAGGAGGATGATGAAATCTTGTGATACTAAAACCTGGCAATATTTTCCAAGTTATAGTGAGTCTAATGAGCCCGACTCGGCTGGGTATTGATATTTTCTGTAACGATGATTGAAGATAAAAAGGCAGTAGATAAATATGTGGATTAATCAAAACGGTGTAATCTGATCGCTAGGATACTCCCAGATGACTATAAACCTCATCATCCTGAACTCGATGATTGGCTGAATCACCCGTGGATTCAAATGAGATTTTTTTCATTTTCATCCACGTACTTATGATTTAAAGTAGGACTGGGTGATTTATGGATTTAGAATTTTCATCACCATACTTTGCAATATTGTGATAACGATAAAAATTATGATAAAAGAAAATATTTATTACTACGTTTTCAGGTGACTGTACGTGTGTGACAGCATTGCACAAACGCAAATGTTCTTGAAAAACGTTCCCATTTGAAATACTTTTCTTAAGAAAATAAATCAAATCCAATTGGTTTATATCACCAAGTTGAGCACATTTAATCATGTTTGGATTTCCTGATATTTACGGATGCTCTCGTGGAGAAAACAGTGTTAGTTTTATTTTTGATTGAACATTATTAATTGAAATTTAACGTGATAATGACGAATCAAAGTTCTTATCATAATACAAACATTTTTATCAATAGATGCAAAGCATTTATTTATTAAAACATTTATTTTAGCTGATCATTTTGGGAACTTCCTTCTACATTTCTTCCTGCTCCATTCGTCTGCAAGGTAAGGTTTTCCTGAACAATGTGCTGAACACCTCGGGTTCGTCATGAATTGTCCACAGCCAGCGCGGCTGCTGCTTGCGTCCTAAAATAAGGGCCACCGGTTTGACCTCTGTCATTTCTCAGAATGAATGACCTCACTCCTCACTGCTGTTCTCAGCATGCGCCTTTCGATGAGTGATTCAATTACAAAGAATCGGCAGCAAGCGTTTCATCTCTGTTGCATCCGCTTTTGTTTTGTGTGTACGTGTTACTACGTCTACTTGTCAATAATTTAACGTGTGGAAACGACCCGGTTAGTGATGCGTGCTCTTCCTCTCCAGACGTTGTCTTCAGGAGTGGTCCAGGTGTACACAGCGGAACGAAACGGCAGCTGGAACAAAAGATGCTGCGGAGTGGCCTGTCTGGTCAAGGACAACCCCCAGCGCTCCTACTTCATCAGGGTCTTGGACATCAGGGTAGGTGGACATTTGATTTCGGCACAACCAAATCAGTGGACGTAAAGACCAAGTTTTTTATTTTTTATTTTTATTTATTTATTTTTTTTTATTCCACAGGAGGGTAAGACGATGTTCGAACAGGAGTTGTACAGCAGCTTCGTTGACAACCTGCAGAGACCTTACTTCATTACATTTGCTGGAGATGTGAGTTGCCCGTGTCTATTTTCAAGTTTTCAGTTTAAAGATCTCCTGTCAGTCTGTCATGTCTCAACAAATCAGGCCTTCAGATAACTTTTTGTCTATTAAAAAAAAAATAAAAAGTTTGTGTTTTGTTCCAAATTATGCTTAATTTTATTTCATGAACGGATCAAATTAAGTGTAGACAAATGAAGATTTAACTCTGCATATGATGAGTGAAGATTTTTGTTGGTGAGACTCCAGCCGGCTGTGTGTGGGATTGCCTGCGAGGGAGCTGAGTGCTCTCCCTGTGCGCATAATTAAAAATAGGTTGGTGTTCAGCTGAAGATGTTTTTGTCACATTTGTGTGTGTGTGTGTGTGTGTGTGTGCGCATCTATAGACGTGCCAAGTGGGTCTGAACTTCGCCAGCGAAGACGAGACCAAACGTTTTCATGCCGCCTTAACAGAGGTGATGGTGAAAAGAAACAGAAAAACAGGTACAACTTTCCGCCGTTGATCTTTGGCGACTCGCAAAAGACTCTTCACACGCTTTGAACTTTTTCACATTTTCTCATATCGCGACTACAGTCTTCTAGGTGTTTTTACTGGGATTTCATGTAATAGCACAGCACAAAGTAGTTTGCGAAAAGAAAAGGATTTACGGCTTTAATTATGTTCATATATAAAATCTAAAGAGTGGCATGCATATGTATTCAGCCCCTTCTACTATCAAACCCTTGATTATGGGCCACTCTGCATCAATCTGTTGCATATAATCCCAAGTGTGGGAGCATTGTGAAAACATCCAAGGCTGCAAATACTATTTCTTTAAAACAATTTGCAAGGTTGGGGCATTTTACAATGCAACTTTCTTCTTTTTAAAAATCCTATTATAAGCCAAATCATGGCGCCTAATTAATTTCAATGAAACACGATTGTTGACTTTAACTACAATGAAAATAAGAGCACAAATTAAATGCAGGCCTAAACTTCTCTCTCTTTTTTTTTTTTTTTTGATGCTCTGATCTTGGTAAAACTGTCAGTTTTTTGTTTTCGGTAGCTTTTAGCTTCAGTTCAATTTAATAGATTAATGTGACACAGAGTGATGCATTTCAAGAACTTGTTTCTGTTAATTGTGACAGGTGGATCATACCAATTCTGCTAATAAGGTTATTTCTCAGCACTTCAAGTGTTTCTCAAAGTCTTCACCTTATCTGATCTTTGACCCTCTTTTTACACCTTAGGAGTCAGTAAGGCTATGTTAGAGACATTTTGGATTACAAATAACAATATCCAGTGTTTGATTTTTTTTTTTTTGGAAAATTTGACTGTCATACAAGTGGAATAAAGGGATTTTTCTAAGTATAAAAAATTGGAGAAACTGTTTCCAACACCTTCCACAAGCAGGATAAGCCACAGAAGGTCATTGCTGAAGATGCTGACAAGTCAGTCGTCTAGTTAAGCTTACTTTTGGAAAGTCGAGTTGAGCCAAAACCAGGAACACTAACAGGAATTAATGCTTAAAATATGTCACTCTGCAATGAATCATCTGTTTGGATTAAATTACCAAAAAGAATCTTCCTGGACTCTTACTTGCTGAGATGTTCCAAAATAATTTTTTTGTACAATATTATTATAGGGATATATTGTCTCTAACAACAACTACTACTCTTAACCAACAGAGTGAATTGGGTTTTTTTTTGTGTGTGTGTTTTGGGGTTTTTTTTGTCATAATTTGGAGTATGCTCTGTCTAATCGTTTCCTTCCGACTTCTAATTCACATGTGCTTTCATAAGCTTATGAGCACTTTTCCATCACGTTTGTCATCACAAGCTCAATTTAAAAACATTTTCAGTGGCTTTTATTTCTTAATCTTTTTATCTGATGCGCTTTCAATCTTCTGCGTTTTATGACTAACGCCATTTCCTGTTAAACCCTTAACCACTGGAAGACAAGCTTGTATTTTTGAGACCATCTTTTCCACCTCGCCTTCCCTTGTTGCTTATTCTATGTATTTTAAGGTGAGACTTGTAGGATGATTGTTGTCTAGAGGGTCTGCTCGTCTCCTAAATGCACCAACAAAAATTTTCTCACCAACCCTTCTCCACCTGCTGACTCCTGCACTGACAGTGATGAAATTTCTTGCTTCCCCCCCCTCCTCTGCGCACACTTTGGCGCTCGCTTTCTCCTCTGATTAATAGAAGGACTTGTGAAATGCAGCGTTGTAATGATATGATTCATTTGTGTTCACAGAGAAGAGGCGAGACCCTCCAAATGGTAGGTTTTTTTTTTTTTTGGTTTTTTTTTTTACTTGTATGTTATGAAATGCTCAATAATCATATCTGGATTCATCGTTTACCTTTGACTAAATGCTGCGTTCCTGTGGTCCTCTTCGCTGATGGGTAACAACTTGGTTATTGTTGCCCCCTTGTGGCTGCAGGAATCCATTACACCCAGTAACACGATATAACCTCCACGACCTTTCAAGCTGTATTTGACACATTTATTTGAATGCTTCTCAAAAACAGACAATCAAAATAGTGGCTCCGTTTTTAAAAAAAAAAAAAAACGATCATAATTTGTATTTTAAGTTGGTATTTTAACATATGTAGAATGTTATATCTACTGTAGAGCTGGAGTTTACCTAGATGTAAAAATTTAATTGCATCTCTCTTCTCTCATAGAGCTGTTTTCCTGTCTATCCTGTTCTCATTTTCCCATCATCGCCCAGCTCTGGTCCTTTCCTACTACTTCCTGTTCCGGCTTCCCTTCGCTCATCGACGACCTCGGCTGCTCTTTCCCCCTTTTCTCATCATTTAATCTGTCTCCGTTTTCATCCCGTCTCAGTCTCTCTTACGCTGTCTGCCTCGTTTTTCTCCCATCCCGCAGCTTCATCATGTTTTAGAAACGTCACAGATTAATATGGGATTATGCCCTGGACGGGTTTTAATGGTTACATAAAGGCCAGCAGTGCTCCGACCAGAATAACTATCTGGGATTAGATACATTTGCGTGTTTTGCGAGGTAAGACCAGGAGCTGCTTGTCGCGAACGGATGGATGCTGGAAATCTGAACGAAGCGTTGTACTCCGGCCAGCTTGGAGTGAAGTAGGATGGACGTCCGTCTGCTGCTGGCTGTGTGAATGTCGGCTTTTTTAAAATCTTTTTGGACGCCTTACCTGCTTGACGTCTTCTACAACTTAATTTTTTTCTTTACCTGTGAAGGAAGACCAGAGATCTGCTTCTTGCATCAATGCTATTTCTTCTGATCGTGTCCAAGAGCTGCCATGATGTTCTGCACAACCTTTCTTTCGGCCCCATGTGAGGAGCTTCTTTCTGAGGGTGGGGTGGGAGGACGAGCGGCTCCGGCAGCTGCTGCTGGTCCCGATGCTGCTGGTGTGTTGGGTCCAGGCTGTCTGTCTTCATTCCACTGCCTGGTTCTCCCTCAGGACAAACTCTACCCGTGTCTTTCTGACTCTTCCGCTCGCACGGAGGAGCGAGCTCGTAGCCTGGCGGGTAAAATGCTGGTAGACGTTGGGTTGAGCAGCTGCCGAGCAGGAGAAGCCGGGCGGGTTTGGGGCAGGGCGGGAGGGCGATGCGCTCGCTCGGCGTCACCACTTCCCTGCTTAACTCCCAAATGTTTCCGTAAAACGAGTTCAAGAGGTATGTGTCCGAGAACTGACGCAACACAATTTGTTTACGTTTTTATGACCAATATCTTACGAAAACCCAAACTTTTTGCTTCCCAATGTGCATATTACGTAAGACCAATTAAAATGTTTTAATGCTGCTGTTATACCTGAATTTCCCCTTTGTGGGACAATATACTATTCTATTGTAAAGTGCAGTCCACTGAAGAGTTTGAGGGAGATTCCCAACATGTGAACTGCAGTTGGAGTCGATGCTTTAAGAGTCAAAGACTTATCCTGGGTATACGGTCTGGTTGGTGGATTCTTTTTGGTAATGAAGTCCAAAGTCAGCACAGCAATATTTTATTAAACTCTGAAGCTGAATTTCGTCACAATCCTCAAAATCCTCAAATGCCGGAAATATATTTCTGTGTGTAAAGTGAATATCATTTGACTTTTTCAACACAGATGCATCTTAACATATCGTGTGTTTTTGTTTAATTTTTTAAAATAAATTTTAAGAGTTTGCACTTCCACCAAATGCAGACATGTTCTGTTCTCTCTGTGTAACGGTAATAAAAAAACAATCTGTTCTAATATTAATAGGACTCTACCTGATATGTCAACAGCTTTCCTTTTCACCGTCTTATATGAACTTTTCTTTCTCGTTTCCCAACATTAACGTTATCTATACGGTCACCGTTTCTCCAGGACCTGCGTTGCCCATGGCGACCGTCGACATCAAAAACCCGGAGATCAGCAATTCTCATCGTTTTCACAACAACTCTCAGATGAACAGCCTGGTGCACGGCTCCTTCCCTAGGAGGATCAAGAAGGAGAAAGTGAAGAAGAAGAAGCTGACCAAGGCCGACATCGGCACACCCAGCAACTTCCAGTGAGTAGCCTCTGGCGTCGGTGTTGTTGATTTAGTTTCTGGTAATAACTCTGATCGACGCTGTCATAAAATTGCCAGTGTCCTGGCGGTGCATATTTAATGTTTGTTTGATCTAGTCTTCATATTATCCAGCCTTCCTTCAATCTTTCAAGTCTTCCTTCAGTTTTTTTTTTCTTCCACTTTTCGTTGCTCCTTCCTTCAGCCTTTCTTGCTGAAGGAAGGCAACTCTTTCTTTCATTTCTCAGGAAAAAAATCTGGTCAGATATAAAATGTTGTCTTTAAATTGTGTAGAAACCCTGTGCAATCACTCAGTAGTTACAGGCCACAAAAGAACCAAATATTACAGTAAACATCTCTAGCTGCTAACTCTTTTTCACCATTTGAGGCTTATCTGACTGCCTTAACTTACATTTCTTCTGCTTTTTTTTCTTACAGGCATGTTAATCACATAGGATGGAATCCAAACACCGGCTTTGATGTAAGCAGCATTGATTCAAAGCGCCTGTTTGTTTGCGCGTCTTCGGTTGTGAACGTGCGTGACGAGTAGATCATCTCAAACCGCATCCAGTCGGGCACACCTCCCCGAGGTGGATTATTTAAATGTAGTACCAGCTTCCGAACGTTAATCCGAGCTGCGCACACAAGGAGATTTCAGATGGAAGAGAATCAACGTGCATCCGCATAATCTATAGCTCAAGTTTCAAACGTCCCAATCGGGGAAACCGCTGGATTCAGGAGGATGGATCACAGCCTGCAAATGAGAAAATTCAGCCCAGGGAATTTTAGCTTAACGAATTAAGGAGTCTTTTTATACATAGCTCTGAGCCAAGAGGTTTATTATCTGGTAAATTACTCTTACAGTAAAGAAGAGGTATTTTTTTCTCCTTAAAGATAGTTAGGTTTTCTTTGTAAAATCAAAGAGCTTTTAGTCTATCAGCCATACAAGCTCATATACAGATTTCTAAAAAAAAAAAAAAGTGGAAACATCAGAATGTGTTCCAATAAGTGTGAATTGTATCATCATCATAAACATTTTGCAATTTGGAAAAAGAAAAGCTCCTCAAAATAGTGCCGTATTTGTCGAGCCAAATGTCAAGGTCAGAACATGTTCCAACACTGGCCACTAGGTGGGGGCAGAGCAGCAGAAATCGGTTTTTTATGGAGTCAGGAAGTTCAGCTCAAAATGTGAACACAAATCTTCACAGAAAACGTCACGAAGGTCAAACACTGTGTCAGTCGTTATGTTCACGTTACTTGAGTAATGATGCAGATTTTTATTTATTTTAGGAGAATAGGATTACATTTGAGTCTCTTTAGGTTTCATTGTTCAAATTAGACATATTTTTTAGTTATGTTCATATTTTTTTCTTTTTTGGGTGGTGGACGGTTAGTTGTGTATTTACAAATTTCTGTATAACGGTGGAAAAAAATATTCATACCCCTTACACTCCAATCTAACTAAGCTTGAAGTGTGTTTGGGCGGGGAAAAAAAATCTTTTGTAGTTTTAACATGATAAAATGTGAGAAGCGTTGATGGGTATAAATGTTTTTGTTTTTTCTATTCTATTAACTATGTATCAATGTATTTACTGTGTCCCTTTTCTCTTTTTGCCTTCTCTAGATGAATAACCTGGACCCAGAGCTGAAGAACCTGTTTGATTTGGCCGGCATCTCCGAGGCTCAGCTGAAGGACAAGGAGACCTCCAAGGCCATCTACGACTTCATTGAGAAAAATGGAGGCGTGGAGGCCGTCAAAAACGAGGTACGGAGACAAGGTAAGACGGCAACCGCACTCTCTGCTCCGCGTTTACATGGGATCTAGATTCAAACAGATTTTCTGTTAGAACGAGCCAATTAATCCTGAACAACTAAGGACAAACAGTCCCTGAATGGGGATGGACAGTCATACTCAATAGAGTTGCATATTATTGAAAAGTTTCGTAATTTCGGCAACGCAATTCACAAAGTGAGACACACACAAAAAAACAAAACCCTTCTCGTTAAGCCCACATTTCTTTTTTTAAAGTACTCTTTAAATCGCACAAACGAGCCTCATTAGAACAGATACTCTAATTGAATATGACACTGTATGGAAATGTTTTTTTCAGGATTATGTGAATTTCTTTGAAGTGGGCTGATTGTCTTTAGCTGACAATCTAACTGGTGTGGTGGTTTCATCCCCAGGTCCGCCCAGGTGGAGCGGTAGGTTTCTGTGCATGACCGGCTGTGGAAGCTAACTGTGACGCTGCATGTGCAGTTATGATTCCACCATGAGGCGTTTTGCAGTTCCTGCAGAGGTTCTGTCTGCTGTGTGATACTCTGCCACGAGACTTCCTGAATACATTTTCCGACGTTTTGTTGAATAAGTGCAGAGCGTCTCCTTCCTTGGGAATCTAAGGAATTTCAAACTTCTGGTTGACTTTGTTTAACTCTTTGCATGTAGATTGGTGCAAGATGGAGTTTGGTTTTATATGGTGGAACGCGATAATATTTTTTTTTTATTATGACAACAAACTTTAAAGTATTTTGGGGGGATTTTATGTGATAGACCACCAACACCATGAAGAAGTGCACAGTTGGGGAGGGGAAGGACAGTGATTCATCGCTCGTAACATTTTTTTCCCAAATGAAAAGCTTGCATTTTTCTTTAACCACATGAGTCAACTTTTGTCTACAGCTACAGTTTCAACTCTTCTAACAGCTTTGCGTGTTTAGAGGCTTTTAACACTTTACATTCGTTTTTGTGAAATAGCTCACAAAAAACAATAAAAAGTATTAGGGCTGTTGTAAACGAATATTTTAGTAATCGAGTAATCTATCGATTATTCTTATGATTAATTTGATAAAAAAAAAGATAAAATAAAACATTGGTAAATCTAACATAACAGCAGTGTTACTGTCGCATATCAACATCAGTCCAGTTTTTTACATTTGAGCTTCTCTAACAGTTACTTTTCTGTAGTTTAGAAAATTAAACTGTAACAATAATAGCTCACTTTGTTAACTTGAAGAAAAGTTATACAAAAATCTGAAATTAATTCTATGTAATAATAAAGAGGCAGTTTAATAGAGGAACTCTCACCTTACACAGCCATTTATAGCGTTTGTGTTCATGTTGGCAACGGGATTTGACTATGAGGGGCCGTTTAGGACAAAAACTGTTTTGTCTCTAACACACACACAAACACAAAATATTAAAATTGCACATAAATACTATTAAAATGTCACACACATTTTTTTTTCTCACATTCATACATAAAAGACTAAGATTGCACATATAAACTAATGAAATATAGACTCACCTTTTGTATGTGTTAGAGGGACTCAATGTTTGTATGTGAGAGTGATGTCACGGAGGAGGCGGGGCATCATTTGGAGATTAGATCGCGCATGCGTTGACACGTCAATGACGTCAGCTTCATGCTGGATATTGGAGCGTCACGGTGTAAGCGGAGTTTAGCTCAAGGCTAATCCGATTTATGAACGCTGATTTTGGCCAGCCGTTCTCTCCCGCTCCCTCCTCAAGCGCTCGGAGGTTCACTTAGGGCTCTACTGCGGCGTTAGAGCTGGAGTAAGTGGCCTTAGAGCCGGCTCTAATGCCTTACTCCGGCGTTAGCTCCGGCGTTAGCTCTGCTTCCTCCTCAAGCGCTCGGAGGTTCACTTATGGCTCTGACGCCGGTGTTACCGGCGTTTATCTCAAGGTTGATCCGATTTATGAACGCTAATTTCGGCCAGCTGTTCTGTACTGCTCCGTCCTCGGAGGTTCACTTAGGCCTTATTCCGGTTCTAAAGCCGCTTAGTCCGGCTCTAACGCCGGTGCTAAGGCCGCTAACTCCGGCTCTAACGCCGGCTATAAAGCCGGTTGTAAGGCCGCTTACTCCAGCTCTAACGCCGGAATAAGCCCTAAGTAAACCGCCGAGCGCTGGAGGAGGGGGTGGTAGAGAACGGCTGGCCGAAATTAGCGTTCATAAATCGGATTAGCCTTGAGCTACACGCCGCTTACACATGGAGCTCCAGTATGCAGCATGAAGCTGACGTCATTGTCGTATCAACGCATGCGCGATCTGATCTCCAAATGATGCCCCGCCTCTTCCGTGACATCACTCTCACACAAACATTGAGTCCCTGTCGCATACAAAAGGTGAGTCTATATTTCATTAGTTTATATGTGCAATCTTAGTCTATTATGTATGCGTGTGAGGAAAAAACATTGTGTGTGACATTTTAATACTATATATGTGCAATTTTAATATTTTGTGTGTGTGTGAGTTTTTAATAGTGTGTGAGAGACAAAACATAGTTTTTGTC